>VWZE01007088.1:0-28095 GCA_013396675.1 Eubucco bourcierii | reverse complement strand
GCTGTCTGGGCTGCATGTGCACACTGCAGGCTCATGTTGAGCTTTTCATCAACCATGACTCCAAGGTCCTTTTCCTCAGGGTTACTCTCCAGCCATTCACCACCCAGCCTGTATCTACTTGGGATTGTGCCTACCCAGGTGCAGGACCTTACACTTGACCTTGTTGAATCTCATGAGGTTGGCCTGGGCCCACCTCTGCAGCCTGTCCAGGTCCCTCTGGATGGATCCCTGCCCTCTAGCAAGTCGACTGTGCCACACAGCTTGGTGTCATCTGCAAACTTGCTGAGGGTGAGTGTCAGGAGGATGAAGACAGGCTCTTCTCAGTGATGTCCAGTGACAAAACAAGGGGAAATGGAAACATTAGGAAAATCTTTCACTGCCAGGCTGCCCAGAGAGGTTGTGAAGTTCTGTGTGACCTGCCCTAGGTGACCCTGCTCTGGCAGGGTATTTGGACTGGATGATCTTTCAAGGTCCCTTCCAACCCCTAACATTCCGTGATTCTGTGTGAAGTATCACTGTAGCAAGGATTTTTTGACCTGCATTGGTATCCATGACCAATGTCCATAACACCACTTTCCCCCAGTTTTCCAGAAAGATTTAAGTGACTTGACAGACTGTATGCAAAGTTTTCTGGTTTCCTCACTCTTTTTAAGTAATTTTTGTTTCTATGGTAAATATTCATGTGTAGTAACCCCCTTTATAAGCCTTGCTTTCCTTCATGATTTGCATACATATGTTTTTTATTAGGCACAGTCATCCTAGGCTCCCTAAATATTTGTTTCAAGAAAAAAAACCAAAACAACACCACAACAAAAAAACACCAACAACCAAACAACAGGTTCTGCTGAGCCATTATTAGTTGCAGCCTTACCTTCATGCTGACCTCCCTGCCTCTACCATGACCTTACTGCAACAACATGCAATTATATATGCCCACCAATTCCCTCATTCTAGGGAAATTGAATCTTTTAAATTCAGAAGCCAAGCACTTTCCTTCACCTCCACAACTTAATAGACAAGGTCAAATCTAACAGTCATATGATTTCTGTTCCCAAAAGTCTAGCTCTTTTACTACTTTTCCCCCACTCCTGCCATTTCCTAGATTGCCTCATATCCAATTGTTTCTTTTCTAACATCCATTCAAATTCCAGTATCCCCAAATTATCAAAATCCTCCATTTTTCTATCCAATTATAACCTGGTAAACCAAGATAGTAGTTCTCTCAATTTCTTTAATGCTTCAAGAAAACCATGCTTTTAAGTACCTTGTTTAAAAAGAGCATATTTCAGACTAAGTGGCGTTCTTCTCTCTGTGAATTCAGTAATTAGTTGTATAGTCTCATTTGGGTCAAGATGAAGAACACAAAAAAAAAGATGGTGCTCTTCCAAACTCATCAGTCTCACTTCAGGTAAGGTGGCTACAGTGATAACCACAGGTGGAGGCTGTTGTAACTTCCAGCACAAGCTTGGAACAGAAGTAGGGATGAGTTCAGCGCTTCTGCAGCAGCTATTCATGAGCTTTGCCACATTTCCTACAATGCATAGAGAAATAGGTAATGTGTTGTTCATGATTTTTTCTCAAACAGTATTGTCATACACACACCATATTGCAATAGTTGGCAAGAAAAATAACCACCAATTATTTTCAGCCAGCCAACTCCCCAGATAATGGACTTCTTTTATGCTTTCAGGCTCTGAAAGTTAAAAGGTCATCATTTAAACGGCTACAACAGTGTTATTTAAAGGTGCTTTTCTGCACTTTGAGTCATAATGAATTATTGTAGTGTTGTTGGTTAGCTGATACCTTCAGAAACCACCTGATTTATTGCTTTACCAGCAAAGCTTTGCTCTTAAGAGAATAATCTCCAATTCTTTGGAAAGTCTCAGATTTATGCATTACAGAAAGTCACACAACCTGGCTTGCAATGGCAGGATACCTGTCTCCTGATCCCAGCTCTCTTCTTGATCTCCTCTCTGACTTGAGACAAGTTGCTTCACTCTGCACTGGTTCTGTCTTCCTTATTTGTCATCAGGGCGTAGACCATGTCCCTGCAAGGTGTCTGTGCAGCATCTACTGCAAACAAAGCTCTTAGTCTCCATAAAAGGAGATGACAAAACAGTCTGACATCTTAAAGTGTCATATATACCACTGTTCTGTAGAGTATAAAAACTTCCGCAACTTATAATAAAGGAAAATAATGACAATCATTTTAAGTCTCATTTAAAAAAAAAAACAACAAAAAAAAAAAAAACCAGGATATTTTCCTGCAGAATTAGCATAGACAGTGGTTAATATGTTTAAAATACAGATATAATTGTATGAGAAATACACTTGCACGTCACAGAGTCATAAAACTGTTTCAGTTGGAAAAGAACTTTAAGATCATTGAATCCAACCATTAATGAACTACCAAGCTAGTACTAAACCATGTCCCTTAGCACCAGCTCTCCATGTCTTTTAAACACCTCCAGGGGTGAGGGTTCAACCACCTCTCTGGGGACCCTATTCCAGTGTTTGAGAACTCTTGTAGTGAAGAAGTTTCTCCTAATATTCTATCCAAATCTCACCTGGTGCAACTTGAGGCAATTTCCTCTTCTATTGTTACCAGAGAGAAGAGACAACCCCCAATGGGGCTCTAACCTCCTTTCAGGGCATTGTAGAGAGTAAGAAGGTCTCCCCTCAGCCTCCTTTTCTCCAGACTAAACAATCCTAGTTCCCTCAGCTGCTCCTGTGCTGGTTTGAGGCTAATTAGAATATTTTAATAGAGAAAATTACACTATAGGCTGTGAAAGGAAAACATCATGATGTCTACTTCACTCATATGCTTGCTGGAGAATTGTTTGGGAACACTAACCAAAACAATAGATAAGTCAGTCTCTCTCGGGCTCTTGCTGGAACAGGAGCTGCTGGTGGGATCTAGCAGCTTCTGGGCTCTGGCTCCTCTACTGATTAATCCTCACTAACCACTTTTCTTCTAACCCCCCTGGCTGATCCTCCTAATTTACCTTGCACGTAAGGCAAACCTTGGGGTAAGGTACAGGGGTGGGGTGAAGGTGGAAGGGTGGTTGGGAGCCCCTCCTGGGGTCTCTGATTTCTGGGAGGGGAGTTGTGTTGCTGTATTACCTTTTACTTGTATATTTCTGTAAATATTCTGTATATAGTGTAAATATCTGCTTGTACATTGTGCTGAGCTGTAAATAGAGCTTCATCACTTAACTTCCAGCCAACTGAGTGCTAGTCTGGGTCATTTTACAACGTGTAGGGGGTGGGGGAACTCCCAAACCTTCACAGCTCCTCATAAAACATCTTCTCCAGACCATTCATCAGCATCCTTGCCCTTCTGTGGACACACTCTGGCACCTCAATGTCCTTCTTGTAGGGAGAGTCCAAAATTGAACACAGTATTCAAGGTGTGGCCTGGGGCCTCACCAGTGCTGAGTACAGGCTGATAATCACTTTCTTAGTCCTCCATATATGAACAAGATATTTTCTATTTCTATTTCTGAAAAAAATCACAATGCAGTTAGTATTGGGATCAGACTCTGATAAAACAGCACAGGTTAATTCTTAGCCTTCATGAACAAGACAACTGAAAACCAACTTCAAAATTTTACAGGAATGAAAAAGAGCAGGTGCATTTTCCTATAGAAATAGAAAATTTGAAGAGCTTTAATATTTTTGCCATTTATATTCATTCTGCAATACATCTGCATCGATCACCACCCACACATGCTTTGAAGACTGAAAGTAGATAGTAAGTCTAGCAGAACTTCATGGTGGGAGTTGCAGGGTTTTTTCTAACAACCCTTAAAAGCAGGCTTGTAAAACATAACTTCAAAAACCTGTTTAAATCTCAAGAATGATAAAATTTGTGACTGACTAGTTATCTCCCAAGATTTAAATCAGTGGATTTGTCATTTAAGTAATTTTTAACTGGAGATTGGATTATTCAATTTAAATTTTTAAGTTAGTGTTTTGCTTTAGTTCAGGTGAGTAGGTAATTTGGGAAACATTATTGGATTTATGATGGAAGAGGTCAAAATTGATGAGTGGTAATTCTCCTTTCTGGCCCTGCAGATTTACAAACTGCTGAACTGGAGCATAGAAATAGAATGGAAATAATGGGTCTCCTTAGATCTTGTTGAAAGACTCAGATAAAGCAAAATTGACCTTTCAGCCTGGCCTAGCTTTCAGCCACCTGGGTGATGCTTCATAGAAGTTCACCTCATTATTCATATGATAACTACAAGGCTTTTACCTCACCCAACATGTCCATGTCACTGAGGAATCGAGTGCACCCTCAGCAAGTTTGCAGATGACACCAAGCTATGTGGCACAGTCGACTTGCTAGAGGGCAGGGATGCCATCCAGAGGGACCTGGACAGGCTGGAGAGGTGGGCCCAGGCCAACCTCATGAAATTCAATAAGGTCAAGTGTAAGGTCCTGCACCTGGGTAGGCACAATCCCAAGCACAAATACAGGCTGGGTGGTGAATGGCTGGAGAGCAGCCCTGAGGAAAAGGACCTTGGAGTCTGGGTTGATGAAAAGCTCAACATGAGCCTGCAGTGTGCACATGCAGCCCAGACAGCAACCGAGTCCTGGGCTGCATCAAGAGAAGCGTGGCCAGCAGGGCAAGGGAGGGGATTCTGCCCCTTTACTCTGCTCTCGTCAGACCCCACCTGGAGTACTGTGTGCAGTTCTGGAACCCTCAGCACAGGAAGGACATGGAAGTGTTGGAGCGGGTCCAGAGGAGGGCCACAAAGATGATCAGAGGGCTGGAGCAGCTCTCCTATGAGGACAGGCTGAGAGAGTTGGGGCTCTTCAGCCTGGAGAAGAGAAGGCTTCGAGGGGACCTGATAGTAGCCTTCCAGTATCTGAAGGGGGCCTACAGGAAGGCTGGGGAAGGATTATTTACAAGGTCCTGCAATGACAGGACAAGGGGCAATGGGCTTAAACTGGCAGAGGGGAGATTTAGACTAGATGTTAGGAGGAAGTTCTTTACAGTAAGGGTGGTGAGGCACTGGAACAGGTTGCCCAGGGAGGTTGTGGATGCTCCCTCCCTGGATGTGTTCAAGGCCAGATTGGATGAGGCCTTGAGTAACCTGTACTAGTGGGAGGTGTCCCTGCCTATGGCAGGGGGTTGGAACTAGATGATCCTTGAGGTCCCTTCCAACCTTACCATTCTATGATTCTATGATTCTATGAACACACAGCTTTCAGGGAAAAAAAAAAAAATCAAATCCAAACCTGATGCTTTACCTTCAAGCAACAGAGAATGGAAAATTTGGGTTGGCTCATTTCCACCTGGGTAGAAAGTAGCTGCACGAGGAATTAATCCCACAAATCATCACAATACATCTAAGGAAAAAGACTACCAAAACAAAATAATACTGCAGGGGCTTCATTTTGATTTATCTGATTTTTAAAGTAAGGTGGGAACTTGCTCTTTTACTTCATGCACTAGTACACTAACACCAAATACAAAATTTATATGGCTAAAAATCTTGGGTCCTAACTAAATTGTCTCCATGTGCATATCATTGGGACAGCCAAAGATTCAGGGTGGGCACTTTTGCTGGCAAATCTGAGCACACAAACCTGAAGTCAGAGCTTTCAGAATCTGTCTCAATAACCATCTACACAGTATTTTAATTTCTCTATTGCATATTTCCTTCTCAGTGCAGCATTGAAAGAAGTTTTTATTCTGGACTCTGACTTGTACAGAACTAAGAAAGGCAGCAAGGTAGCCCCTTCCCTTGTGAAGTAGTCCAAGAAGATAAATTCACCCATATTAATGGTGAGTTGGAATGCCACAAACAGGACAAAGTCCTTTAACTTGAAACAGCTCTGCCACACCGTCTCCCCAGCCCCTCAGGCCATGACTTTGTTGTGGAAACTGGTCAGCATGAGAGGTTGTCAGGGTTGGTGTGGTTAATACTAGTCTTTTCTCTAGTTTACACAATCTTTACAAATAACATACAGAGTGTGAGAACAGTTCCTGTGACCATACTGCACTGTGGGTTGCCAGCTTGGGACTTGAGCATCTGGTGGCACCATCTAATAACAATTCTGTCTCTATGTGGTTCAAAGGCCAGAAACTTCACAAAAAGCATGCTAGGGTGGTACTCAATTGCAGCAAGAGTCACACCATGCTGTTTTCTACAATATCTGTTCACAGACCAAGACTGCAGAACTGGAGTTCCTGGAGAACATAAGTGGGACCCCTCTGAGATGCTCTAAGCATCCTGAGTTTGTCCATAGCCTTCCCACAGGAAGCACCTAGGAGGGTGTGACAAAGGACTCACACAACAGACAGGCTGAGGATTTAGTTTTTAGGACACAGATGGACATTTGTGACAGCATCTCGTGAACACAGTCAGCAAGCATACAGAAACTTGCTTGTGTTACTCATTGCTGTTTCCCCAGAGCCTTTAGAAGCACAGAATACTGCTGCAAGCATATCTGAACTATTTCTAGCATAATTCCTTCCCTTAGCACCAAGCAAACAGATACTCACTACACTCTGGTCTCTTCCATTCAGATATGTTCTTCAGCCATATGCAGGTAGAGGTGACTGCTCAAAGGGGCTTCACTGTCATGCTTCCCCTCAAGCACTGCGTCACAAAGTCTCTTTCTAGCACTGGCCCTGCAGGGAATTTAGCTCAGATTTAGCAAGTGCCTGGAGTCTGAGATTCTGTTTTTAGTTCTTGCCTTTTGTTTGTATTGGGATTTTCATTTCAATGTGCATATATACATACACAAAAACACTGCCAGGGTATTGTCATAATAATCTTGTGGGAAATAATGCTTTAGAAAGTGAAGGTATTCTTCCTACACTCCCACATGCTCTGCTTTTAAAAGACAAAGGAGGAGAGAAGCAAGCAAAATACCAGCCAAATTCTCTCTTGGGCATAGATTATATAGGAGAAGTCACAGGCTGGAGTGAATAAAATGACTGGCTACAAATTTCTTCTTTGAGAAGTTCATCATTAAAAACTCTTGTACTAGCCCTACATATTGTTAAATAAACCCATTTTGGTTCTGGACAAATGAAATTAATCCAATGTGATGAGGTTTTTCTTATATTTTACCAATCTATGTCCCACAGAAAGTGTGAGAAGATATTCCAGCCTTCTGTGGGCTTTGCATAGCAGTATAACTTAGTTTTCCTTTTCTAGTCTCTGAAACTGCAGCTGAATCATCAAGCTTTGTGGGTTTTTTTGTGGAGAATAACAAACAAACAAACAAAATTTCAAGCACTGGCAACTTTGCTGCTCTTTCCTTGTATTTTCAGTGTTTCTGAATGATACAGTTTTAATCTACCTTATTGATACCCAATGGAATTAACAGGTAAAACTCCTAGCCCTACATTACTTACTTATCCCAAATATCCAAGACTGTTACAAGTGCAAGCAAGTAAGACAAGTCACTTGTTTCTGATGTGAACTGTGAAGAAACAACTTTGCTCCAATTATCTCCTCCTAAAAAAATAAGGTTTTAGTCAGCCTGGGAATGGATCCAATTCTGGCTCTGATCTAGACAGCTCACTGATTGCTTTCAAGACAGCAATAAAAACAATCAACCTTTTTGAGTGTACATCACATGCAGTAATGGTTTTCACAGAACCAAGATGAAATACCAGGTGCACATTCAGAAGTCTTCACTAGATGGGCACAAGAAGAGCAGTGAGGTGAGAAAATCATACCAATGAACACACACCAAAAAAACCCCATATATATTTATTATTATTATATGTATATATAATTATATATTATTATATATAATATATATTATTATATAATATATAATATTTCAAAATGGAAGACACTTTATAGCAGTGATACTGCAAGAGGAAAGCCTGCACACCACACTAAAAGCCTAACAGGTATTTAAAGTTGTGAAGTTTATCTGCTACAGAACTAGAAAGACAAAGGCAAGGTCATTCACTACGTGCAAGTAAAAGAACAGGGCTCCAAAATCCCCAAGCAAACAGGGGCAAAAAGTAATCTCCTTGGCAAAGTTTTGCAGTATTTGAGCATCAGGAGAAAGTCAGAAGCAATATTATTGACTAACCAAGCTGACATTTGGCTACTAAAGTATTTAATTCTTACAGTTTCTGCTAGATGAAAGGACACCATGTCCATCTCCAAATGATTGCTTGGCACAGTGAACCAGACAGAATATCAGCATTTTTTGGTGAGTGTGTTGAGAATGAATGAACCATCCTAGAACTTCCTTGGAGTGCATGAAAGGCTAATAACCATCCTAGAACTTTCTCATTTGCCCATTGTCCTTCATCTCGCTTGACTAATAGAACTAATAGAACTACAGCACCAGATCAATTCTGTTGATCAGCCATTCCCATCTTCCTTCAGTCTTTCCTGTTGGGATTTGGGTGCAGAGTGTAATGGAGGGGTAATTAATTGATTGTGAGATGGTATTTTTCAAAATTAATATTGTTTATTAATTCTGATATTCAGGAGTCTCACCCTCCATGACCACTAATTTTAATAATAATCAGGTTCTCTTGAAATGGTCATGGAAATATTATACAGAGGAATAATATCAGATCTAGAAACAACTAGCAAACATATAAATATTACTTGAACTGCAAGAGAAGGTTCTTGCAGTCAATATACTGCTTGCAGTTAATTATACTTCTTCTACCACTAGATGGACTCAAGGAGCTCCTTTCTGCTCATGGCAGAAGGCAATCGCTGAATTTCAAGAGGCTCTAAGTATTCACTCACAAAAAATATCTCCCGACTCAGAGGGCTAACTACAGTTTCAAATAGCACCCAAACACTTGCAGAGGACTCTGTTGGTGTCTTCTTAGCTGCTGAGGCTTCTGATTCTTCCCAGGCTTCAGTCAATGTTGGGGAAAGGAGGCAGATGATCTCTGACCTTATCCTGGCTCCTCTGGATGATCTGTGTACCTCCAGGACTTTGTGTTTTGGCAGGAGACTTTCAGGTGTAGGCAGGATGTGCATTTTCAGCACAACATCATGATGACTATGCAGGCCTGTTGAGTGGAGGCATTTGGTTTCTACTCCTGGTAAACTCGAGGCAGGCAATTTCCAGGCAGTTCAGGATGCAACAAGGCAGGCAGAATACTGCCAGAACCAGAGAGCAATGGCGGCAGGCAACAGCAGGCAAGCAAGTAAGCACAAATACAAGGGCAGAGCACATTGTGTTACCTGCTCATCTCTTTTTGTCAATACAGCCAGAGACTAAAGGGCCTTTGGACACAAATTAACCAATCAGAATGGCAGTTATCCAAGTTTGACCATGTTAGGTGAAGCTACAGGCTTGCTTTACCCAAATTTGGAGAAAACATAGGCTTTGCACGAGGCAGGCACAAGCCAATTGTGTGTACCTTGTTTACCACAGGATATAAAGAGGAGAAATACAAGTCTGGGCAAGCCAGAGTCCTTTGACTCAGTGGCTCCAGGTTCTTTGTCCTCTTTCCCACAGCTGCTTCTCCCAACAAAAGAAGGAGGGAGAGCAGAAAAAACATGTCTGGGCAAGCCAGGACATATCCAAACCTATTTTGGCCTATTCAGTTCTACCACAACACAGAGAAGGATGCCTAGAACATGTGTGATGGAAGCTACCACCAGTGCTTCCTGCAGCTGGGTCAAGTAACAGCATTCCCTTAAGCAGGACAGGTAGGATGGAAGGAAAACTTCTTCCTGGGGAAAAGCACATGCATAGCATAATGCTTCAAGCTGGTAGCACATCCATCCCCCAGCAGGTGTTCAAGTCAGACCAGGTCTTCTGACCTGGAATAAAGTGATGCTACATAGCAGACAAATGTGAAACACCTCTGGAGAGGTAACACAGATCACCTAGTATCTAATTATTGTGGGATGTCTTTGTTGACATAATCAAGGTCCAAGACTAAAGCAGTTAAATATTTATATCTGTTTCCTGAGAAAACTCCAGCAGGGTGGCAATTCCTACTCAGCTACCTGTATTTTATTGGCAAAGCTACAGCAGTCCTTTGTAATTTTCAGCCAGAGATAATATACTACACCCCAGTGGATATTTCTCAGTAAGCTGCCCAATTTATTCTCCATCCCCCTGTTTGTTGGCAAGCTACCTACAAGCAGGATGCATGTGTTTTTTCCATTTTACTCAAAGCAGGTTTGGTAAGATTTCCACGAACAATCTTTCATCTACAGATTGCTGCACATATTTGAAGCTCAAAATCTGGTCTGCATCACTTGCTGACAGGGAGATTTCAGCTATAGGACTAAAAACGCAATTCTCAAGATCAGCTTTACTCTATGAATATTGAAGATGTAGTATACATTTAAGAAATTATAACAAGTTTAGAAAATCGTGGCATAAAAGTCCTCAGGTTTACTCCATACACTCAGTTATCACTAACTTATGTGGAAGAATTCATTCCAGTTCTCATTTTTTTATTCATTAGCTTTCTGCTTCACCTAGAACCTCCCAATTTTTTAAATTAACAGAACTGAAACTCTCTGTTAATTTTCTTTGCGACTTATGAATTTAAGCTTCCTTGCTTTCTTCTTTTTTCTAAAAATAACCTCTCTTCAATGCACATGCCAGGCCATGTCCCCCACAAGAAGCTTCTTTGTCTGTAAAAATATACTCACAGTCCCTCACTGAGCTCTTCTAACTTGCCTTAAATCACCCTTTGTGCTGACCCACGCTTCAGAAAAGGACAGCATCATTCATGGGAAGCATGTTGATTGCCTTAGTCCATCTGGCTGTGGATAAGCAACCCCATTACAAGCCATGCTGCTCATTTCCCAAATGGGCACCTAAGGTGCTTGTCTCATGCTCAGGGCCATCCTGTCCAGGCAATGACTCAGAAGGTGGGGGAGAGGACAGGTACATGACAACCAGGCATGTCCCCACTGGTCATCCACCCTCAATGGACTGCAGTCCCCAGGCTGTCAGGCTCAGCACCTTTCAGGAAAATTAAATTTACACCCACACATTTCCCCACTCTCTTTCTTTAAATATTATTTTAAATGCCTCTTTCCCTGATGATTCACCAACACCTGGGAGCAAGTTCTGCTTTTTGTTCATCTCAGACTAAATCTTTTCTTCCCCCTAGCAACTGAACAGCAAGCCTTCAAGACTTAAAAGAAACAAGAATGAGTGCGTAAGTGTATGCTCACTTCCTTGGAGTGCATGAAAGGCTAATAACAGAAATTAAATGCTAATTTCTCAAGATTAATATAGGTAAGTAAAAGGCTTTTGCTTTGTTTCCATAAGAGGCTACTTCAAAATCTTTCTTCCTTTTGCTGCTCACCTGCAGTTTCCATACTTTCTTTCCTTGCTGGGTTACAACAGGTTAGGTTTCTAACTGGTGCTCATTAGCCAAGCTGTAGATATTTCTTCTCTGGTCAGTCCCTTTGCCCACAGGCAACTGCTGACTGCATTTCTGTAGTTCTAGGAAGAGGAAAACAGGGCCCCTTCTCCCAGCAACAGTAACACTTTGAGAGCTGTCTCCAGTGGATTTCTTGACATCCTAAAGGGTAATAAAATACAGAAAAACAGCAAAATTTTGCAGTCCTGCTCCTCTATCTGCCAGGAAGACTCAAAACCCCAAAGGCATTCATTCCTGAAATTTGTATTATTTTGTTGTGCCTATTACTGGACACTGACTTCTACAATTTCTGTCACAGCTCACCATGCTAAGAACACTCCAGTTCAACACGTCCCTTAAAGCATGGTGTTGCAAATACCTCCATGGTATTTGGAGGTTTAGTAGATGNCTTTTTTTTTTTAAATAGGTTTTCTCACTCATATAAAATATTTCTGTGGTGCTGTGGAGTGTCTTGGAACATCTGAGTATAGGTCAGACTGATGAACGCATGTAAATGACCATAACTCACATTGCCTCTCTCAAGCACTAGAAAAGACATTACTTCACTTTGATACTCTAAGCCATCTTTCAGCAGAACAGTGACTCATTGTAACCTATTGTCTAGCTATGCTGACCAGGATAGACTAAGAGCAGAGAGGAACTAAACACCTTAAGGCCCCACTCCATTTTGTGCCAGTGGGAAACAAGAAGTGGTGTGAACGTAAAGTCTACCCAGTGCTGTTCCCACAGCCCTTTGGGTTTTGATGCAACAATCAAGGAAGTTGGTATTAGGGTTTATGCTGATGGTCCTCACTCAGCAAAGAGCTACACAAATACTCCCAGGAACTTCACCAGAGAAAGAAAAACAGAACTGCCCCTATTCAGGAACTATAATAAGTTAAGGGGGGGGAGGGGGGGAAAGGGAAGCAATTTGGCATATCTACATGCATGTATTAAAGATAACAGGAATAATTATACACTTGGGAAAGGCAAAGACAGGTCCTCAGAATATCAAGAGGCCTATAAAAATTCTGGTGAAAGGCACCAAAACCTAGATAAAAAGGTGTGCAATTATTCCCCACCACCCACCTCTGCTGAGTGTAGGAAGGGACAAGAATCACAGCAAGAGAAAGTAGAAGTCACAGATGGGTATTAGGGACAATACTGAAAACACTCTGTAAGGTCTCCTCAATAGAGAACAGCTGAACTGGAAGGATCTGGCAACAGGATTTACTTGCAGGGCATGGACAAAGCTGAGGGGCATCTCACACTTCTCCTTCAGAGGTGGGAAATGAATAGACAACTTTTGGAAAGTCATTGGAAAGAGTCAAGGTGACTAAAAGCTGGAAAGGGTTTTTAGAAGGTTGTGATGTTTGTGTTTCACCTCTTTCAAGTTCAGGATGTGAAAACAGAGGGAAACTCCCACGTTGCCCATCTTGTTAAAAAGACCTTTCCCCTGCAGTATTTCTGCAGCAGATACCACGTTTGAGCTAGACATCAGAACAGGAAAATTTCATTTACAGTAAGAGGATTGCATGCAAAAAACTTTTGCCTCAAGCATAAATGCAGGAAGCTAAGTAGACTAGATGATAAGCAACACAGAAAGAAGAGGTTTACTGGGATGATACCCTATACATGCTTTTCCTCATTGATTGTCCAGTAACTGCAGCTAGCTCCATAGGGACAGTGAAGAAGCTGACATCACTAGGAACGGAGAAAGATGAGGCTTATAAAAAGGTGTCTCTTGAGTACCAGGTAGAGAAAATTTTCAGCAGTAATTTTAAACTCAACTGGATGCCTACAGTTTAACCCTTGAAAAATATACCTTGGTATAAAAGTAGAACCCTCTTATTTGATTAAAACAGGGCACAGCTCCTCAAAATAGTTCGCAGAGTGAGAAGAGGTGTCACAGCTCAATTTGACAGTCTCAGGGAGTCCTGTTGTTGCAGAATAGACACTATGCTACAGCAGTTTTAAAGCATGGTGCCTTGAGCATTTATGCTCTTGCTAAAATGTACCTCAACTCTTAAATACTTGCACCTTAGCCTAAACCAAACCTCATTTCCCCAAAATGTTGCAGGGAGTCTACATCCAAAGTGAAGACTGCTATCTCTACCAGCAAAAGGAATCGCTGTATGTTTCTGCTCTGACTCAATCTCCAGTTAGTAAACAAGAGTTTCACTGCAGCCTTTGGACTATACTAACAGAGAAAAATGTCCATAGGTGTCCTGGAAGGCTAATAGGCCTAAAACATGTCCTGACTTACCCCACCCTTCTGCTGATGAGGGAAGCAAGGGTGGCAGGAAAACAGAGGCTTGGGCCATTATGTCCGCTCCCAAAGTGATAAACAGGTACCCACAGGTGTTTAGGTACTTTTAGTGTCTTGCCCAAATAAGGGTAAGCAAACTGTAGTTTCACCTAATCAGTTTTGCAAATGCCATTTTGATTGGTGATTCTCTGTGCCCAAAGGAGCCATTACACTAGGGCAAATAACATAAATGGAGCTAAGTTGCAAGCAGTTGTGCTGCCTCTGCCTCACTACTCTGCTTCAGTGTGTGCTGCCCTGTTCTGCTCAGGCAAAATGCTCTGCCTCTCGGCTTGGATATGTTCTGCTCTGCCTTGTGCTTCAGACCAGCTTAGCACTGATGTTTTGGGCTTGAACTACCTGTAAATTTAAGTGCCTCAAGTTTACCAGGAGAAGGCATTAAATGCCTCATGACATGGTGACAAGTGCCACCTGCACATCATGCTCTCTGCACATCTGCAAGAGATCCTGCCTGCACCTCTTCAAACCTCTGTGCCAAGAGGAACAACGATCAGGTTAGAGATTGTCTGCCTCTTTCCCAGCACCCTGCTAGAGTCTGGGAGAAGCCTCTCAATGGCTATCAAGCCACAGAGCAGTTCCAACACTACCACAAAGGAGACAGGGACTATCTCTGAATTGTACGCCACCACCATGAGTAGAACAGACTTTCCAGGCTGCCTATTTTTAAGTGGGGCAGAGCCATTTCTGTGGCTAAACCTTTTCCAATTTTTTGATTCTCCTCAATTACTAAATTGCCCATAAGCATCCTTGTGAAGATTTTTTTTCCCAACTGAATTTGAACCCAAATTTAACTAGTTTGTATATAGTTTGTGGGCAGGGCTTTTTAGAAATAAAATAACTACGTATTTCATAATTCCTGCCTCGTTAATTGCTCCAACCAAGTCAATAGGTGACAAGGCCTTGGCAGGACAAGTACAGGTCATCTGGGGGATTGCAAATAACTTGTTTGCTCTTGTTCAAAAGATTCATGGACTAATTCCCTCATTTAGCAAGCTTTCTGATCAGTTTTCTTCTGTTAGGCCCAAGTATCCATTAAGGATTGCTACAGATATTTTTCATGCAGGCTATTCAAATCTAGTAGTTATGTCTCAGCAACCACAGGTATGTCCAACCAGCCAAACAACACCTAAGAATATAAATTCTACATTGTATGTTCAATCTCCTTGGTTTCCTTAGGACCTATTTCAAAACAAAGGCCTGATGTATGATTGCTCAGAGATTGTAAAAACCATGAGAGCTCTGGAAAGGTTGGGTTTTGTTGGGTTTTTTTCCAAATTACTGAATTACTTTGCTTTAGTTAGCATCTTAGAATCGTTTTTGGCAGCAATTACACAGCATAACATACAGATGAGACGTGGCACACATTCCACCATATGGGCTAGAAAAAAGCAGATGTCTAGAGAGTATCTTCAACTAAAAATATTGTGTCTTATCTGACTAAGAGAATGGTAAATATTTTAAAAGATAGTCAGAATATTTAATTGCACTCTTTGAAATACTAGAATTTGCATGCAAAATAAACTGACAATTAGATAAGACACCTTGGAAATGT
The DNA here is from genome assembly GCA_013396675.1 of Eubucco bourcierii. Classification (NCBI taxonomy): domain Eukaryota; kingdom Metazoa; phylum Chordata; class Aves; order Piciformes; family Ramphastidae; genus Eubucco; species Eubucco bourcierii. The sequence goes on along the minus strand of VWZE01007088.1, from coordinate 12,867 downwards.
ACTTTCCAGCCCTTTTCTGTGATGCATTACAATAAAGATACAGTCAATGCGTAAAATACAGCACAGAGATCTTCTGAACAGTCTTCCAGTAAGAACAGAGGCAAAGGGAAATTCTAACTTCTTCCAAGACAGGTTTTGGTTGCCTTCTCGAAGATAGTGAGAAAGACCTGATGACCCAGAAGAGGTCTCCCCAGTGTCTGCAAGTGTATGAGCTAAAATTAGTTTCCCTTGGAAGGCAGCTGCAGAATATTTGAGATTCCATGACTTAAGGCACATCACCCATATGCTAATTTAACAGACAAAAATGATTTGTCATGGAGGGTATCAGAGTGAGTCACAACAGAAACTAAAAATCACTTTCTACATGAAAATGCCTGCAGAAACTGACTTTTTCCACCTCAGTGCCCGGGCAGAGAAGGGCCAGTATACAGTATATATTCTAATTCTTTTCCCATGGCAAGCGGTACTTGTGCAAACACAAAAATTAGGAATCTTAGTCATTATTTGCTCATCTGATTTGCATATGAAAGCCAATGCTTGTAGACAAAGACGTAGGACCAAAGATACTTGTAGGCTTCAAATAAGCAAAAGCAATTGTAAATATTTATGTTATTTCAGTATCTAAGCTGGACAAGAAGGACACTAAGATACAAATCAAAATTCAGCACTAACTGAACACAACCCCCACAGATCCCTACCCTTCATTTGTAAAGGTTTCAACTTATACCAGGTGTCTCAGGATGAGGTAGGTATGGATGCTGTTAGAGAGCTGGAGTGGTATGACCCTTGACATGCTCTGGAGAGAGGAGATGTGGTTCCATGTGTTTTCTGCACCAGCTTCCTTTCTGTCTGGTGAATCACTGCAGGCAAGCATACTTATACATTTTTATCCAAGTGTTTTCAGTTTACTGTAATGGTGTTAGTGTTTGTCACTTTTCATCGCAGAAGCACCAACTCTATTTCTCTCATCTGTGTTTTATTTCTCTGCACAGCTGGGCACAGGAAAGCGGAAGACTGGCTTTGAGATCCTGCTGTATCTCCAGGTGTGGCTTCTGATGCTTGGCTCTGTATCCTGTAGCTGTGACAGTCACAGTTCCTTCTGCAGCCCTGACGACTTGAAGCACACCGGTACCAATACCCAATACCAGCTGCATTTGACTGTGAGTTTATGGATGTAGCAAGATAACCCTTACCTCTTAGCATATACAGTCAGTTATTTGCAAATCTCTTTCCTCCATCCCAAACTCCTGGGTGTGTGGTTCAGAAGGCACTCAGGGAAAAACATTTTGCAGAATCACCTTTCACAACAATTACTATGTGGTTAAATATATGGCTCCTTCACCAACGGTAGGAGCTGCCTTCATGGTATTACTTTAGCCAAATGTCTTTGTCCATGTGGAACTCTCTGTTGAACATCTCACTATTTGGTATCTTGTAGACAGATCACATTGAGCCAGGCCCACAAGAATACTTCCAGTGCCATTCCACAGTTTCTTCAAAGTAGGCTACTGATCAGGGAATGCCAAGTCTGAGCTTGATCTTTTTGAGCTGAGTTTTAAACAGCTGAGATTGCTGTTGCTTCAGCATGTTGTGAAAATACTCTGTAAAATGGAAAAAAAAATGGCTAAAATAATTTAACAGCTCATGATTGCAGTTTAATTTATGATGTCATAAAAATGCAGCAGCAGTGCAAAGTACCAAATTAGTAGTACAAGTTCAGGACAGTAAAATACAGGATTTAGCATGAACCTCACCCTCTCATTAGAAGAGATTCCTGCAACAGCTTGTTCTTTCTATCCATACAATAGAATTTCTCTGGTTCGTTTGATTATAGAAACAAGGGGGAAATTAACTTTGCCTTGTGGTTAAGCTGGTACTCACATCTTGAAATCTAACAGGTGCATCTGGTTGATCTTTAACAAGACACTTTGTGAATAGAATAATTTGCTTCCCCTCTTTCTCACTCTCAGATACAGCATTTACCCCACTGGGCAGATATTCAGTTTGGAAGGAATCAAACCAGGTTTTCCTTCCTGAATTTTCAGATTGGCACCAGAAATGAGGCACAGGAAAGCCATTTTAGTCCCTCTCATTTACTCCTGCATTAGATGATTATAGAGCTAATGAACATTCACATTTTTCTTCACCAAAATACAAAGAAATAGACAATTCAGCATTTAGAAATGACCCCACAATCTCATCTTAAAATTCAGGTCAGGCTGGCGAGGCTGTCCAGCTACTGTTCAAAACAAAGCTTTCCAATAGGTTTTAACAAAACAGAACAACAACAACAAAAAGTACTTGGAGAACAAAAGCATAAAACAGAAATTATAGGAAGCTAAAATAAACAACCCATCAATCTCAGAAAAAGATCTGAAATACAGATAGACACCAAAACTCTTAGGAATGTTGAGGAGGCAAACAAGATCAATGTGATTTCATGAACAAGTCTGTTCTTCACTAAATCACTTTTGACTTGAAAAGGCTTTGGTACTAAAATATTGGCTCTTCCAGAGGAGGCTTTTCAGATACTGAGATTAAGGTTGGATCCCTCTGTGCCTCAAACACACTGGTTCCATTCTGTGTAACATCAAATTCCACAAGTACCTCAGAACTATTTCTGTGCTGTGTGATGCAACAAGCCATGTCATCCTGCACAGCAAAAGAGGGAATTTAATCAATTTCAATTGCCACCGCAGATCACTGAGTCATTACTGTTCTATTATGTTTTCAGGGCAGTAAATTAATACAGTTCAAAGTCATTATATATAAAATCCATAAAAAGAAGTCTGCTGCCTATGTAATTTCTTATTGCGTTGAAAAATCTCAGAAGGTAACTGAATGAAAGACCAGTTTAGAATGAAAACAGACCACATTTCCTGAATCATTAAGTTGTTTGCTTAGCCCTGCTTCTGAGTTTTCAGTAGCTTTTCCATATTTATGATAGAAGCAGATGGTATAATGCATTGTGTAGCTCAGGTCCTCTGCTGTTAGAGAACCACAGGATCGCAGAAGTATGAGGCTGGAAGGCGGCTCTGGAGATCATCTCATTTAATGCCTCTGCTCAAGAAGGGTCATCAAGCAGGTTCCTCTGTTCAGGTACTCCATAATTTCAGCAAGTCCCTACACTCATATTAAATCAATACAATTAAAATTGCTCTACAGTAATTAATCTTAGGACAGGACTCTTAATGTTTGCTATTTCTACTTGAGATTCAGCCATGAGAGGTTCCATCACCAACCCCTGAAATCCTCCCTGATCTACCATGAGACTTCTCTTTACTTTCACAAGATCTGTTCTGAGCCTCGCGTCCAGGAGTGCCTCAGAACCAGGCTCTCTCTGCAATGGTGGGTGCCTGTGTCACTTCTTACCACATGGAGAAAATGTGATCTTGGAGCATCAGTTACGCTGGCCTTTCCCAACTGCAACAAGATGAGCTTTAGTGCCCATACATTCTCAGTTAAGAGAAATAAAAATACTAATTCTGGGATAAACTGTGCTCATACCTTACTGGCTTTCCTGAAACTCTCAGCTCCTCTTTGTGAGGTAAAAGATGAGGCTCACATTGATTTCCTACACTCATAGGAACTTATGAACTTAAAAAAAAATAAATAAAAAAAATCTGCACTAACTGTCTTGGAAATGATTAGGCAGACCTTGAACAAATTGCTACACTCTTCAAGAAACTCTTTACCATTGGTCAGGAGCCAAACACTCTCAGTCAGAAATACCTCTACCTAGACCACTTTTCCACTAAATGAGAAGTGATACACACCATTAGCTTTCATTTCAGTTATTTGGCAAACTGAAACCTTCCTTTAATATCCACTTGCTTAGGAAGTCCCTGACTGAACTGCAACACTGAACGTAAATAAAAAAAAGAGAGTGACTGAAAATAATAGAACTGAAAGACAGAGTGTAATATGCTTGCTCAAGAGGATCCTGTACTACTGTACTGCTCCATGTAACCAACACAGCATTTATGTGCTGGCCATCAATGAAGTGAGAATTTGTTAGCTGTTCTGTCTGCCACAAGCAATCTGACCTTTTGTATCACAGATTCAGCTTCTATTGACAGCATGCTGGGTCACAAAATTAGACTAAAAATCTGCACTCAGGTTTGAGGTACTGTAAGTATTTTCTGAGATTCTCTTTGCTGTACAGACAGAAACCATTGCCAGTTCAAGTATGGTAATGTTTGAACTTCAAATACAGCTGAAGCTTGTAGGTGTTCATAGCCAAAGTAATGGCTAGCATGGTCCAGCATTTGTGGATGTATGATTGATGGTGTAAGGTGCACACATGCAGTCACTTTCTGAAGGCTGCAAGTCCTGAACCTGGGTAGGCACAATCCCAAGCACAACTCCAGGCTGGGTGGTGAATGGCTGGAGAGCAGCCCTGAGGAAAAGGACTTCGGAGTCTGGGTTGATGAAAAACTCAACATGAGCCTGCAGTGTGCACATGCAGCCCAGACAGCAACCGAGTCCTGGGCTGCATCAAGAGCAGCATGGCCAGCAGGGCAAGGGAGGTGATTCTGCCCCTTTACTCTGCTCTTGTCAGACCCCACCTGGAGTATTGTGTGCCGTTCTGGAACCCTCAGCACAGAAAGGGCATGGAAGTGTTGGAGTGGGTCCAGAGAGGGGCCACAAAGATGATCAGAGGGCTGGAGCAGTTCTCTTATTGAAGACAGACTGCGAGATTTGGGTCTCTTCAGCCTGGAGAAGAGAAGGCTTTGAGTTGAACTTATAATAGCTTTCCAATATCCGAAGGGAGCCTACTGGAAGGCTGGGGAGAGACTATTTACAAGGTCTTGTAATGACAAGACAAGGGACAATGGGTTTAAACTGGCAGAGGGAAGATTTGGACTGGGTGTTAGGAAGAAGTTCTTTACAGTGAGGGTGGTGAGATACTGGAATATGTTGCCCAGGGACGTTGTGGCTGCTCCCTCCTGGGGAGCCTTGAACACCCACCTGGGGGTGTTCAAGGCCAGGTTGGACAAGGCCTTCAGTAACCTATACTAGTGGGAGGTGTCCCTGCCTATGGCAGGGGGTTGGAACTAGGTGATCCTTGAGGTCCCTTCCAACCTTACCATTCTACGATTACTGATGCCAGTTTTCCATGCCTGAAGCAGTACAGATGTAGGTACAAAGAGTTTTGCCACTGAGCTAAAGAGAAAGAAACAGGCTTTGATCCTGTTATCATCAAGCAATCTGCCTTCATGTGGGAAGGTCATTTCAAAGTTCCTGATGAGAATCAGGCAAGGGAAGTTTGGCATCCTTCCCCATTCCTAAATCACTGGGCCTATCAGGCAAAGTGTTTGAAGTCTTGACCTTTGAATCCATCTGCAATGCAAAAGATGTGTTAGACCATCACACCACCAGTCACCAGGGCTTTGCTATTGACTGTATCCCACGAACTGGTGTAAATTTGGTCCCAGCTCTGGTCCCAGCACAGTACAAGCTAGGGCTACAGGTAGCAGAGAAGGGCTGAGGAAGTCTGCTTTTTCCATGGTCGTCCACTTTTTTGCAGCAGTTCTCGTTAAAGCTCTTGATACCTTTTCTTGCCGCAATCACTGCATCTCAAAACACACAAGTTGGTACTTTTCTGTGCCTCTAGACAGCAGATTAGTGCAGCCTGGCTGCCAAACATGATTAATAACTCTGTGAGGGCCTTTGTACTGTATGCACTACTTGCCAAAAATGGCAGAAATCAGAAGAGAGGAGAGTGTATTGCAATGACAGCTATTTCAGAACCAGATGACTGGGGGGTTTTGTGATTAAAGAACAAACCCAATTACATGAAGAAAACTCAGTGACATAAGCTCTTCTCTAGTTCCTTCCTCCCTAGGCCCCACCACCCCTCCTTCACTGAAGTGTTGTTTGGCATTCCTGAGATTAATTTCAAGGCTTTAAAACAAACATTTCCAAAAATAGTAAGAGGAAATGGTAATCTTGCAAATTGGAGATTGTTAGCTTATTTTCCAGAAAACAGAAGCCCTGTCTGCTTGAATCCCTTATTGCTCTGCACAGCAAGTCACAAGAAGATAAATTGCTTTCCGTATCAGCAAAGAGCGAACATGCTTCTGCTCTGGTGCAGAGGCTCAAGCTTCAATCTGTGTATGAGAAAAGCAAATGAACAACACAGGGCTGGGGAGGCCTGGAATAAACTTCTTCACAGAAGACAATCTTCAGCCTAACAAACCCCATTTCTGCTTTATGAACAGGTTGGATACTGCAAGACTAATCTTTAGGTCCTCAGACCCATAGGTGGTCTCAGAGGCATATATGTTCCTGACAGCATCAACTTCAACTTCTAAGAAACCTTTTAGCTTGGTCCGGAAACAGCAGCTATGCAGGTCACTAACATTTGGGGAGGGATTATTTACAAGGTCTTGCAACGACAGGACAAGGGGCAATGGGTTTAAACTGACAGAGGGGAGATTTAGACTGGATGTTAGGAGGAAGTTCTTTCCAGTGAGGGTGGTGAGACACTGGAACAGGTTGCCCAGGGAGGTTGTGGCTGCTCCCTCCCTGGGGGTGTTCAAGGCCATGTTGGATGAGGCCTTGAGTGACCTGTACTAGTGGGAGGTATCCCTGCCTATGGCAGGGGGTTGGAACTAGATGATTCTTGAGGTCCCTTCCAACCTTACCATTCTATGATTCTATGATTTGTAGATGTGTCCTCAATCCCTATCATTTATGATCATTTTAAACTCTGCCTATACCTGTAATTACAAGCACAGAATCATAGAATCAGCCAAGTTGGAAGAGATCTCCAAGATCATTCAGTCCAACCTATCACCCTGCCCTATCCAATCAACTAGACCATGGCACTAAGTGCCCCATCCAGTCTTTTCTTCAACAACTCCAGGGATGGTGACTCTGCCACTTCCCTGGGCAGTCCATTCCAATGGCAAATCACTCTCCATGTGAAGAACTTCCTCCTAATATTCAGCCTATACCTCCCCTGGCACAACTTGAGACTGTGTCCCTTCATTCTGTTGCTTGTTGCCTGGGAGAAGAGACCAACCCCCACCTGGCTACAGTCTCCTTTCAGGTAGTTGTAGACAACAGTGAGGTCAGCCCTGAGCCTCTTCTCCAGGCTAAACATGCCCAGATCCCTCACCTCTCCTCACAAGGCTGTGCTCCAGGCCCTTCACCAGCTTTGTCACCCTTCTCTGGACACATTCCAGCACCTCAATATCTCTCTTGAAATGAGAGGCCCAGAACTGGATGCAGGACTCAAGATGTAGCCTGCCCAGTGCAGAGTACAGGGGCAGAATAACCTCCTTTATCCTGCTGGCCACACTGTTCCTGATCCAGGCCAGGATGTCATTGGCTCTCCTGCCCACCTGGACACACTGCTGGATCATGTTCAGCTACTATCTACCAGCACCCTCAGGTCCCTTTCTGCCTGGCTGCTCTCCAGCCACTCTGTCCCCAGCCTGTAGCACTGCTTGGGGTTGTGGTCAAAGTGTAGAATCCTGCACTTGGCCTTGTTGAATCTCATCCCACTGGCCTCTGCCCTGACATCCAACCTGTCAAGGTCCCTCTGCAGGGCCCTCTAACCCTCCAACAAATCGACACCTGCAATGCGTCACTTGGTGTCATCTGCAAACTTACTGATGATGGACTCAATCCCCTGGTCCAGAGCATTAATAAAGATATTGAACAGGATCCACCTGTCCCCCCCAGTATGAGTTCATTACCTCTAATGTGAGAAAAGGAGTCAGCTTACCAGTCACTCCATTCTCCAGGATATCAAGCAACAAGGCAACAACAAATGAAACAAGTGCGAACAGTGAAAAACATATCACTCATTGTGTGATGTGCAGTTTCCTGACTCCTACAGCCAGCTGCAAGCAGCCACTATCCAGCACACAATTACTTCAGTCAGAATAATGGAAGAAAACAAAATAGGAAAAACAAAAAAGGAAAAAAAAGACAAGGGGTCCTCAGACTCCTTCAGGTTTTAATTATCAGATTGTCATGTTTCTGCCTTAAATACATAACTCATGTAAGCTCATGTAAGCTAGAGTGATATTTGAACAAGCATTAGATTCTTTGGGATGGGGGGCTGAAATTTTTGTCTGAAGTGTACAGCTAATTCTTCGTCATATTTTGAGGCAGTAGAGAGGATATGGTCCGTTAATGGAGCATCTCCACCTACTGTTGAAGAGTGGAAAGGGAGCAACACATCCCCCACAAGGAAGCAAGATGTAGAAGCAGAATCTACTACCCAGGAGGACTAACAGGAGCCCTGTCAAAAGGGTGAAGAAGCGAGTGAGACTTACAGAGAAACTTTGTTTGCCAGTTCTGCAGTGGCCTTCACCAGAGCTTGATTCCAATATCTATTGAGAAAACAAGTTTCTAGATGCTACCATTTTTAAAAATCAACATTTTAGAGAACGAGCTTGCATGTAAGCAAAGAAAAAACATAACATTCCTAACTTTGCAAATAGTCTCAAATAATTACCTAAGGAAATTTGAAGTCTTGAAGGGGAACAGGTGGTGGTAACGCTTTAGATGTTAAAGTACGTTTAAAGGTCTCACTGCTGCTGCCAAAGACATAAAACCTGCAACAGCCAAGAAATTTTAGCCATTAAAAAAAAAAAAAATCTTATCAAGTTTCAGACATTTCTATCATTGAAGGAAAAAAAAAAATCAACCTCCTATTACTTCAGTTTCAAAGAGATTCCAAAATGTATCTAAACAAAGATACATGGTTTATGGTTCTGAAGTTTGTTACATTCATACTTTGTTCGTCTTCTAACTAACAAGGAGAACATCATAAATGGTCAGACTAAGTACTACACAGCAAGGCATGGACTTCACAAGGGGAAGTCACAAAAATTAAGACGTTAATAAGTCTGCCTGTCAGAAATGTGGAATGATTCCAGACTCAGAAATTGAACATGGCTTTCTAATTACAGATTATTCTTCATCACAGCAGCACGATGAAAACAATCTTGATAAAATTACCTATTCATCAGTTGCTGTCATTTCCCCATCATAATAATCCTTCTTTTTACACAGAATGAGAGAGCTTAAGATCTGTCACTGGTGCAGAAATGCACAACTCCAGAAACTCAAGGGGTGTATTCTGAGAAAGCAAGCTAGCTGACACTTTTCTATGTCCCTTCTGTGCATGTGAAGTAGAAGTGGGATCAAAAATTAATGAGAAAAGACTACTCATGTAATGCACAAGCTAAGCACCCACTTTAAACAATGTCTAAAGAAGAAACAAAAGTACTTGCACAGTTGAAAAGCCCTACTGAGTTCATGCTTCTAACGCTGATGGATGGCTGAAAGTATCCCCAGAAGATGCCATATTTTTGGGAAAGAATATTTTAATCTCTGAAGTGATCCACTGTAATACTATGGTTGCAACAGCTTTGTCTGTGTACATGACCACAGCTTGCAAAGAAACGATAAGGAAAAAAAAAAATTATAGACTGTACTTATTCAACATCCATGCTTGGAGGTCTGTATATGGAAAGCATTAATATTTTCTTCCTCCTCTGCCTTATCCTACATTCCCATCTTAAAAACACAGAAGGAAAGGGAAAGGGAAGAAAAAAGGGAAGGGGAAGAAGAGAGAGGAAAAAGGAAGGGGAAGGGGGAGTGGAATTAAAAAGAAAAAACCTACGCAGACATAGTTATCCCATCCCAGAAATTGACAGATGGACCAGATTCTTTACTCATTGCTATCATCAATCAAGAATGGAGTGTTTAACTAAAACCCTCCAGGTGATCAAGGCATTTGGCTGTTCACTCCTATGCTAAGCCACAAAACAACTGGGATCTCCTTCCATGTGTGAAATAAGGGAATAATTACCTTTCAGGTATACTAGGATGTATCACATCACAGTTTGTCTCTAGGCTAAGAAGAACAGCGAGCATCTACTGAGAACCTGCTCTGGCCTCTCTCTTGAAGTCAAGGTTTTAGTGGAGAGAGATGAATCCTTGTGATGGTCCATGTGTCATGATATTATAAATCCAGATGTTATAGGAGTCCTTCCTCATCACAGTCCCTTCACCTCTCCTGGTTCATCCTTGCAATTGATACTTCTCTCTCTTAGGAATCCTTCTCACTGCAAGATGTTTCTCTTGGTCTGGACAGAGAGCCCTAGCTTCATTCACACGTGCCTTCTTTACTTTACTTCATTTACACATGCCACTTTACTCTGCTCTTGTCAGACCCCACCTGGAGTACTGTGTGCAGTTCTGGAGCCCTCAGCACAGGAAGGACATGGAAGTGTTGGAGCGGGTCCAGAGGAGGGCCACAAAGATGATCAGAGGTCTGGAGCAGCTCTCCTATGAGGACAGGCTGAGAGTACTGGGGCTCTTCAGCCTGGAGAAGAGAAGGCTTCGAGGGGACCTGATCGTAGCCTTCCAGTATCTGAAGGGGGCCTACAGGAAGGCTGGGGAAGGATTATTTACAAGGTCCTGCAATGACAGGACAAGGGGCAATGGGCTTAAACTGGCAGAGGGGAGATTTAGACTGGATGTTAGGAGGAAGTTCTTTCCAGTGAGGGTGGTGAGGCACTGGAACATGTTGCCCAGGGACGTTGTGGCTGCTCCCTCCCTGGATGTGTTCAAGGCCAGATTGGATGAGGCCTTGAGTAACCTGTACTAGTGGGAGGTGTCCCTGCCTACGGCAGGGGGTTGGAACTAGATGATCCTTGAGATCCCTTGCAACCTTACCATTCTATGATTCTATGATTCTTCTGGCCCAGAACACTCCACCTCCTCCAGGTCCAAATTCCTGTCTTCATACCAAGGATCAAATTCACACTCCTCAGGGCAATAGGACACCTCTGTTGCACATTGCATCTGGCATGTATCATACACTGAGCAAGAGTGTCCCACAGCAGACTACTCATACATTTCTGTTACTCTTCCAAGAGAAAACAGCAGTAAGCTTCATGTTCCTAGGTGGTGGTCACCTAGTGATTGAAAAGGCTCACCTCTGCTCCTCAGGGAACACAAGAGAGATGTCTTCATATGTCTCTCAGGTATCACACTTTAAACAGAATCTCTCCTTAAAGACATTAGTAGATCACCTCGTAGTAGACAGGATTTGCATGAAAGGAAGGACACAGCATCTGAAAGCTGGTTAAGGCTTTGATTCCTCAAAAGCTCACACAGCTACAGTCCCAGTGAAATTAATTTGTAAAATTAAACACATGAATAAATGCTTGCAGAACTTAAGCCTAAGAGACAGTAAGTACTCACATAGCCCAAGAGAAGCAAAGTATATATCCTACTTTTGAGTCAAAATAAATTTCAGCAAACTTACCAATTCCATATAAACATTTTTACAAGGCCATATCCATTTACTGCTGGAAGGATATAAAAGGAACAAAATGGAATTGGAAATTATTATTATATCCTTTCACCTTAAAAGTTATCCTTAAGAGCATCCAAGTTGTTGAGAAACCTAGAAGTTTTATGAAATGTTGAAAGAAGGTCAGGACACTAGAAAAGACCAGAACAATTGCACATAGGCAATGACAAATTCGTAGAAACAAATGGTCTGGAAATCCAAATAATCTAATTCTCTCCACCATCAAATTGCAAAGAACAAAGACAGACTCTCCAAAGATTCTTGAAAAGTGAAATCTTTTTCTCCTTTTCTTTTGGAAAAATAGGGATAAGTTGTTTTTCCAGATGGGAAAGATGGGACTTTGCTATAGAAATGGAAAAAATTCAAGCAGTGGCAAACTAAGAAAACCAAATCAGATTGTGACACTGTGCTGGTTTGAGGCTAATTGGAATATTTTAATAGAGAAAATTACACTATAGGCTGTGAAAAGAAAACATGGTGATGCCTAATTCACTCATAGGCTTGCTGAAAATTGTTTTGGGAACAATAACCAAAACATAGATAAGTCAGTCTGTCTCTTGCTGGGAGAACAGCATCTGGGGCGGTCTAGCAGCATCTGGCTCTGGCTCCTCTGCCAATTAATTTTCACTAACCACTTTTCTTCTAACCCCCCTGGCCAATCCTCCTAATTTACCTTGTGCATAAGGCAAACCTTGGGGTAAGGTACAGGGGTGGGGAGAAGGTGGAAGGATGGTTGGGAGCCCCTCCTGGGGTCTCTTGATTCCTGGGAGGGGAGTTGTGTTTCTATATTACCTTTTACTTGTATATTTCTGTAAATATTCTGTCTATAGTGTATATCTCTGCTTTGTACATTGTGCTGAGCTGTAAATAGAGCTTCAGTCCTTAACTTCCAGCAGGCTGAGTTCTAGTCTGGGTCACTTTACAAAGTATGGGGGGCAGGGAACTCCCAAACCTTCACAGACACACCAGAACTTTTCACTCAGAAAAGGAAAGCGAGAAGATGCTGAATCTATAGGGGCAAAAATCACCAAGTGGTGATTGACTAAGCTCCTGCATCAGGACTTCAGAACCAGAGAGACTATCTCAGCATGATTAGGTCAGTGTAGCTTTGACAACCAGACCATATCTCTTCAGCAAGAGATAGGCCACAGTGAATCTGGGGACCAGAGAGAAGGGCCCTAGGCATAAGGATGCATACAGGGGTGCTATGAAGGATATCATTAAAGCCAGACAACAGATGCTTCTAACACCACAGGAGGTTCCTTATGCAGCATAACAGTCTCAGCACGGACGAGCTGCCTTGTGCACATGAACTCCTCACAAAAAATAAGCACTGAGCTCTTAAATGTTAACCAGGATCAGATGCATTTTCATTGAGCACATGATGGGTAAAGTAGAAAGGAGACTTTGTTTTTCAGGGAAAACTACCTTACAGACCATTTTAAACATAAGGTATCTGAAGAGAAGTCAAATCAGCTGGGATGCAATCATAGAATGGTAAGGTTGGAAGGGACCTC
>VWZE01007087.1:56639-75462 GCA_013396675.1 Eubucco bourcierii | reverse complement strand
TTGAGCTTTTCATCACCCCAGACCCCAAGGTCCTTTTCCTCAGGGCTGCTCTCAGCCATTCCCCACCCAGCCTGGAGTTGTGCTTGGCATTGTGCCTACCCAGGTGCAGGACCTTACACTTGGCCTTGTTGAATGTCATGAGGTTGGCCTGGGCACAGCTCTGCAGCCTGTCCAGGTCCCTCTGGATGGATCCCTGCCCTCTAGCAAGTCGACTGTGCCACACAGCTTGGTGCCATCTGCACACTTGCTGAGGCTGCACTGATTCCTCTGTCCATGTCAATATATATCAATATTTTTCTGTAGTCTCACAATGTAAATCAGATGATTTTATTATTTCTTAAACTTTTTTCAGAGGTACTTTCCAGTATGGTTGGAAAAGACCTCAAGTCCAACAATCATCCCAACACCACCATGCTCACTAAACCACGTCCCAGAGTGCCACCTCTATGCATGTTTTGAACACCTCCGGGGATGATGACTTCACCACCTCACTGGGCAGCCCATTCCAAAACCTGACCTGCCTTTCAGTCAGAAATTTTTCCTGGTACTCAACTTAAACCTCCCCTGGTGCAATCTGAAGTCACTTCTTCTCATCCTGTCACTCATTTTTGAGGAGAAGAAACCAGCGTACACCTCACTACAAACTCCTTTCAGGGAGTTGTAGAGAGCAAAAAGATCTCCAGCCAACCACCTCCTCTCCAGATGAAGCACCTCAGTTCCCTCAGCCTCCATCCTCACAAGACCTCTTCTTCAGCCCCTCATCAGCTTTCCTGCCCTTCTCTGAACTCACTCCAGCACCTCAATGTCCTTCCTGTAGTGAGGGCCACAAAACTGAACCCAGAACTCAAGGTGTGGTCTAATCAGTGCCAAATACAGGGGAACAATCACTTTGCTGGTCCCACTGATTGCTCTGTTGCTGATATAGGCCAGGATACTGTTGGCCTTCTTGGTGACCTGGACACATTGACTCATCTTCAACTATCTCTCAACCAGCACCTCCAGGTCCTTTTCTACCAAGGGATCTTTCACCCTGAAGTGCTCTCAGGGGTTGTTGTAACCCAAGTGCTGAACCTGGCACTTGGCCTTGTTGAGTCTCGTTTAATTGCCCTCAGCACATAGAGTCAGCCTGTCCACATTTTTCTCTGTAGAGCCTTCCTGCCTTCAGACAGATCAATACTCCCTCCCACCTTAGTGTCATAGGCATGCTGACTGATTTCTTCTCAGTATTCTCCTCTTCATCCAGCCAAGAGCTCTCTTTGCACTCTTAACCTCTGCCTTACACTCTCATCCACTTCCCAGTCGCTTTTGCTCGGAAGCTGGAGAGAGTCTTTTTGATTCACTGCTTTCCTGCTAGGATGATTTACATTCCTGATCCCACTATGTTTGACCTTATTCTTACCTCTCTTAAGAAACACAATTGTTCAATCAAAACCCCATTTTGTCATCCCTTTTGAAGGATTTTACAGCTCAAACTTTCCCTTTATTGCTATCTAACTCCATCAATTTCTGTGTCATATGCACATTACTTTTTAGCATTTGTTTCTTGCAGCTTCTTGGGAGGAAAACCACTTCCAACTGGCTAAAAAGTGTCTTTGCAGAACCTTCATGGGAGGAGGAATTTTCCATGATTTGTTTTTGTTTTACTTTGGCCTGTCCTAGCAAGCCAACTTCTAATGCGCTTCATGTGTACTCCTTTCATTTGTTTTGGACTAATATTTTCAACAGTACCAGGGACATTTCCTGGCATTTCTTATGCCACTGCTCAGTCAGGGTTGAAATCACATTGTTCATTTGACAGGATTTGCAATTTTAGCATTTTAAAACATTTTCAAAACATCAGCTGCTTCCCTGTCCTTATGAAATTCTTTAGCTTTCCAGGGATTGGTAAAGTTCAACATTAATAGGTCAGAATATTATTTGAGTACCTTTGATAGTCTAAAGTACAATGTGCTGGGTCCTGTGAGTTGAAAAACGTTTAGCAGTGTATGTTCAACTTCCATTGTGGTTCGTGTTGAAATCATAGAATCATAGAATGGTAAGGTTGGAAGGGACCTCAAGGATCAGCTAGTTCCAACCCCCTGCCATAGGCAGGGATACCTCCCGCTAGCACAGGGCACTCAAGGCCTCCTCCAACCTGACCTTGAACACCTCCAGGGAGGGAGCAGCCACAACCTCCCTGGGCAACCTGTGCCAGTGTCTCACCACCCTCACTACAAACGACTTCCTCCAAACATCCAGTCTAAATCTCCCCTCTGCCAGTTCAAACCCATTGCCCCTTGTCCTGGCATTGCAAGACCTTGTCAATAGTCCCTCCCCAGCCTTCCACTAGGCCCCTTCAGATCCTGGAAGGCTACTCTAAGGTCTCCTGGAAGCCTTCTCTTCTCCAGGCTGCAGAGCCCCAACTCTCTCAGCCTGTCCTCACAGCAGAGCTGCTGCAGCCCTCTCAGCATCTTGGTGGCCTCCTCTGGACCCACTCCAACACTTCCATGTCCTTCCTGTGCTGGGGGCTCCAGAACTGCACACAGGACTGCAGGTGGGGTCTGAGGAGAGCAGAGCAAAGGGGCACAATCCCCTCCCTTGCCCTGCTGCCCACACTGCTCTTGCTGCAGCCCAGCACTCAGTTGCTGTCTGGGCTGCACTCACACTGCAGGCTCATGTTGAGCTTTTCATCACCCCAGACCCCAAGGTCCTTTTCCTCAGGGCTGCTCTCAGCCATTCCCCACCCAGCCTGGAGTTGTGCTTGGGATTGTGCCTACCCAGGTGCAGGACCTTACACTTGGCCTTGTTGAATGTCATGAGGTTGGCCTGGGCACAGCTCTGCAGCCTGTCCAGGTCCCTCTGGATGGATCCCTGCCCTCTAGCAAGTCGACTGTGCCACACAGCTTGGTGCCATCTGCACACTTGCTGAGGCTGCACTGATTCCTCTGTCCATGGCACTGACAAAGATTTAGACAGCACTGGTGCCAGCACTGACCCCTGAGGGACACCACTTGGCACTGGTCTCCAGGTGGACATTGTGCCCTTGATCACCACTCTCACCAACCCCCGCCTCGCTACAACCTCCTTTCAAGTAGTTGTGGAGAGCCTCCTCTTCTCCAGGCTGAACAACCCCTGCTCCCTCAGCCTCTCCTCATAGGGCTTGTGCTAAACTCCCCCATGTACCTCTGAATATGCCAGAACCATACTGATTTATGCACTGGGAACATCCTTCTAGTTTGGGATTTGTGTTTATCACAGGTCATATTTGCCAGTGAAAGACATGAGCAAAGAGGCAGGCAGCAGGGCCTGTTTGACAATTTAATTTTTCACTTGAAACCTTAAAATATTTTTTAAGAGTCTGTTCCCTCCTCATCTTTTTGTTGTTACCCATAACATAGATCTACCTCCATAACTGACACTTTTATTCATTGCTTTTCAAAACTTGTGGCAAAATCTTTTTGTGTCACTTAGGCAAGCAGGAGGAGAAAGAGTATCCCACTCAAAGCATGGAGGTTGAAGTCTTCTCAGCACCTACCAGGCTAAAATCATACAATCATAGAGTCATTAAGGTTGGAAAAGACCTCTTGAAATCATCAAGTGCAACTGTCAAATGAACATCACCATGCCTACTAAACCATGTCCTGAGGAAAGTCTCTGTCCAACCACATTTCACTTCCTTAGCTTCCTACCGGAGGGATAGTGCAAAAAAGACAACCATAACCTCACTTTCCAGTCTTGCTGTAGGCAGTGATGCCCTATTTCATGGCAGTATTAAGAGTGATGACAACACCTGTTCTTCAGATGTCATCATTTCCAATCCATGAAACCTTACCTATGCCACCACAAACTGTGTAATAGGAGTCCAAACAAATTCTGTGTCAAATACCTCTCCATACTATATGACATTATTACAGTCTTCTGCTGTGAAGGACACTTTATTTCCCTGTCCTGCTGTGTGGATTCACAGCTGTGATAAAAGCTGAGATTATTAAACTTGAGAGGAAATTCTTGTGATGGTATTACACAGTATCACAGTATCACAGCATCACCAAGGTTGGAAGAAACCTCAAAGCTCATCAAGTCCAACCTGTTACCACAGCCCTCAAGACCAGACCATGGCACCAAGTGCCACGTCCAAACTTGCCTTGAACACCTCCAGGGACGCTGACTCCACCACCTCCCTGGGCAGCCCATTCCAGCACTCAAGGACTCTCTCAGGCAACAACTTTCTCCTCACNGCCTCTCCCCAGCCTCGGTGCCCTTCTCTGGACACACTCAAGCACCTCAATGTCCTTCTTCAATTGAGGAGCCCAGAACTGGACACAGGACTCAAGGTGTGGCCTAAGCAGTGCAGAGTCCAGGGGGAGAATGAGCTCCCTGCTCCTGCTGGCCACACTCTTGCTGATGCAGGCCAGGATGCCATTGGCCTTCTTGGCCACCTGGGCACACTGCTGCCTCATGTTCAGGTGGGTGTCAATCAGCACCCCCAGATCCCTTTCTGTTTGGCTGCTCTCCAGCCACTCCCACCCCAACCTGTAGCTCTGCATGGGGTTGTTGTGGCCAAAGTGCAGCACCTGGCACTTGGATTTGTTGAGCTCCATCCCCTTGGACTCTGCCCATACCTCTTAACTTTGCTTTCCACATCATCATGAGGACCTCCCAGCTATTCTGGTGTAACGTGTCTTTTCCTCTTTTCACATGTCAGAGCACTGGAGCAGACTGCACAGAGAGGTTGTGGAGTCTCCTTCTCTGGAGACTTTCAACATCCACCTGTACAGAAGCTTCCTGTGCAACCTGATCTAGGGGAACCTGCTGTAGCAGGTTGTTTGGGCTAGATGGTGTCCAGAGATTGCTCCCAACCCCTCCCAATCTGTGATTCTGTGAAAACATTGCAGATTTCAATAACAGCTGCTTTAACAATCCTTTATCACTTAAGCATCAACTCAAAAAAAAAAAAAGAAAGAAAAAACAATATTTGAAATAACCTACTGCAGTCACATAAGAGCTCGAAGCTTTTCATTTATTTTGTTGGAAACAAAAGACCTCACTTTTTTTTTTTTTTTTGAAGGGAAAAAGGACTGTCCACTTTCAAATTCAACTTACAGATTGCAAGCTAATTAATCTCTGTATTTATTGCCCTAATCTGTGTTGCAGCAAACTGTAGTTTGCACTTAGTAGATAGCCAGAAGGCTGCTATGCTCCTTCCCTGGAGGTGTTCAAGGCCAGGCTGGACGAGGCCTTGAGTAACCTGTGCTAGTGGGAGGTGTCCCTGCCTATGGCAGGGGGTTGGAACTGGATGATCCTTGAGGTCCCTTCCAACCTTACCATTCTATGATTCTATGAAGACAATTGTGTGCAGCAGACATGAACTCCACATCCACAATCTTTGCCTCTGTTGTTGTCAGTATGTCTGCATTTCATGCAAAGTAGAGGTGTGAATGTTTGGGACCTATTTTGTTGTAGGTAACAGAAAAATAACAGAGATTGGTGGTAATTCACATCTGTAATAGACCTTGTGGATGGTAAGGAGTGCAGTAATTGCTTTTTTAATGGCACTTTGATCCTTCATTTCTAATCAGCCTTGGAGTGCTCTGACCCATCACAGATCATGCACTCTGAAGAAAGTTGTGAACCCATCAGATGGTTATGTTTGCAAGTACAAAAGAGATTGCTAGAAAGGAGACAGGAATAATGTCCCAACAGTAAAAAATTGTCTTTGTGATTAAAGAATTCCAGCTCTAATGAGATTCTAGTTAGAAGTAAAACTGTCTGAGGCTAAGAATAGTAAGTCCTGCAGTAGATTTGTGGTGATTGTGCACGTCTCTGAAAGAGGCTCAAGTAAATGTGTTTTTCCATGTGCTTTGCCAGCTTTGGAAAGTTAGATCAGCTCCTCTCCTTTGTGCTACCAGAAGTACAAAGTCACGAGCCACAGCATACCTGGAAGCATTCCAAACCCACCTGGATGTGTTCCTGTGTGATTTACTGTATGTGGTCCTGCCTTAGCAGGAGTGTTGGACTAAATAATCTTCAGCAGTCCCTTCCAATTCCTACCATTCTGTGATTGTGTGATTCTGTGATACACTGGTAAAGGTGTGCAAACAAAAAGCAGCTTCACCTATAAAATAATTACAGGTTTTGTGAACAGCTGCTCTAACCCTTCCCCCATCCTTTAACCATGTGCAATCAGGAGAGTGCTAGGGAAAAGCACCTAGAAGGTGGCTGGAGCATTCCTGTCACTTCCTATTAAAGACTGAGAATGTTAAGTGCTGCCTTTACTGTTGCTGACCAAGAGTGACCAGTGCAAGTCTATTTCCTGAGCATGCACAGGCTGTACAGCAGAACAAGTAGTTGCTTTTCAGTTACCAGTGAGGCAAACATTGTTTTAGCCATAAAATATGTTCTGAATTCTCATCTGAAAAGTGTAATATTTCACGATGGTCCTAAGTTTGATCTCATTAGCACTGTTTAGCATTTTTTTGTGTGTCCACTGAAATTATGTTCTTAGAACTGCTTATTCCTGTATAGTTCAGAAGTGAATTTGAAAGAATAAAGTTCTTTTTTGTTTTGAAACAGACTTGATTCTTTGAAGGAGAGTTAGCATGTGTAAAACTTGAGTGTGAAACACTATCTGAAAGTTCTCTTAATCTTCTTGTAGGCCATAGAAAAACACCTCATCAGGAAGTCCAACGGAGGACTGACCTTCATTGGGGAGTGGAAGAATGGGCACCTTGAAAGAAAGATGGGCCACTTGACCTGTTTTGCAGGGGGAATGTTTGCCCTTGGAGCAGATGGTTCCAGAGATGATAAAGCTGGACATTACTTGCAGCTTGGAGCTGAAATTGCACATACGTGTCACGAGTCATATGACAGGACAAGTAAGATACGTTTCTAATCTAATTATTTTGGTAGTTAAAATACAGAAATTGTTGTTAAGATGTGTTTTGGTCCTGTGTGCTGTTTCTACCAGGGTATTTTTTTTTTTTTTTTACATTCAGATAGGTGCCTCTGATCTACACCACAATGAATAAATACAAACCCAGACGTTAGACAGCTCCTTGCTGCGTCTATGTTCCTATTTTTGGATCAGTCATCTAAAATAAGTTCTGTGGGTGCAGAGGGGAAGGAGTGCGTGTGAACTCTTGTCCTCCTCCCAGAAACATAGGGCAGGTTTTCATTTTGTATATACTGTTCTTTCAGCTATGTTCTAGGTTGATGAAAAGCTCAACACGAGCCTGCAGTGTGAGTGCAGCCCAGACAGCAACCAAGTCCAAGGTTGCATCCAGAGCAGTGTGGGCAGCAGGGCAAGGGAGGGGATTCTGTCCCTTTACTCTGCTCTCCTCAGATCCCACCTGGAGTTCTGTGTGCAGTTCTGGAGCCCTCAGCACAGGAAGGACATGGAAGTGTTGGAGCGGGTCCAGAGGAGGTCACAAAGATGCTCAGAGGGCTGCAGCAGCTCTGCTGTGAGGGGAGGCAGCCTACAAGAGTTTGGGCTCTGCAACCTGGAGAAGAGAAGGCTTCCAGGAGACCTGATAGTAACCTTCCAGGATCTGAAGGGGGCTGCAGGAAGGCCGGGGAGGGACTATTGACAAGGTCTTGCAATGACAGGACAAGGGGCAATGGGTTTGAACTGGCAGANGTGTTCAAGGCCAGGTTGGAGGAGGCCTTGAGTGACCTGTACTAGTGGGAGGTGTCCCTGCCTGTGGCAGGGGGTTGGAACTCGATGATCCTTGAGGTCCCTTCCAACCTTACCATTCTATGATTGTATGATTCTATGTAGAGTGAAAATATTGTAAATACAGCTTTTACTGGGTTTAGTAGCAATATGTCTTGAGTAAGTACAATTGAACTAGTCTAGTGGAAGGGGTAATTAATTACTGTGAGATGATATTTTTAAAATATTTATAGAGTTTATTAATATTAAATATTGAGAACTGGCAGCACCCCCATCACCAAAATGATAATAGTAACAGGTTCTTGCAGCATCATGGAAACTATATACAGGTTATGATAGGATCTATCAATAACTATTAACTATACACAGTAATTGAACTCGACTAAAGTGTCAGAGAAAGCTTTGCGGTCAGTGCTCCGCTTGCGGCCAGCACTCCGCTTGCTCACTGGATGGACGCAAGGAGCAACTTTCTGCTGATGGCAGAAGGCAATTAATGATTCCAAGAGGCTTTTGGTATTGACTCACAAAATATTATCTGCCAGTCCCCAAAGCTCGTGGCAGGGTTGCTGTCGGTAGCTGTCAGAGGCTTTAGAGTTTCCGCAGGCTTCTGGGCGCTGGAGAAAGGAGGCAGACGATGTCTGAGCTGTTCCTGGCTCTCTGGATGATTTGTGTTCCCTCCAGGGCTTCCCCCTGGGCAGAAGGCTTTCAGGGGCAGGCAGAGGCCTTGCGGTGTGCAGTCTGGGCACGGTGTCACGCCGGCTGTGCAGGCCGAACGCGTGACAGGGATCAGAGCCTCAGCTCAGGAGCAGTGAGGCAGCAGGCAGGGATGCAATAGCAGCCACACCTTGGAATGGCAAAGCGCAGGCACTGCTCCCTGCTCACCTCCTTTGATCCATACAGCCTGAGACTAATGGGCCTTTGGCCACAGGACAGCCAATGCAATGGCAGTTAGCCAAGAGGTGACCCTATTGGGTGAAGCCATAGGCTTGCTTTACCCTGTTTTGGTCAGAACACAGCCTTGCACAAGGCAACCCTGTGCACCTTGCTTACTGCAGTTGCTGGGCAGGCCACAGACACCAGACTTAGTGGCTCCAGGTTCTTTGTCTTTTTTCCCGTGGTTGCTCTACCCAAAACAGAAGGAGGGAGAGTAACAAAACATGTCTCGGCAAACCAGGACATGTACAAGCCTCATTTGGCCTGCTTAGGCCTACCACGACAACTAGTGAGGAAGAAGAGGAGGAGTATTCATAGTGTGAGGTAGTCAAAGACCAGACTAGTGAGGAGGCAACTTCAGTTTTCACTGTTGGGTTGGAAGTTTTCTCAAGTTCATTCTTCTGGACCAGGTTTATGTTACATCTTTAGAATGACCTTGATGCATAAAGCTGAAGTGTGCTGGTTACACTTAGAGTGGCTGTAAAGTCGTAAGAGCCAATTAAAACAGAGGAGTTTCAGAGTAGTAAACAGGAAGATCTTGAAGACTGCAGAACTGAGAGGTTCACTAGAAAAAAAAAGTCTCTTTATCTAAACTGGGAGCTAAAAGATGCCAGAGCAGTGCTAGTTTATATCATGTGAAGAACTTTCAGCACAGCTGAGAGAATATGAACACTGCTTTAGATGACACATGTAATTCATCATCCAGGACATGCTGTACAAATCTGAATTTCAAGCAGAACAAATGCAGAGAAGGACCAAGAGAATGCTGAGAGCAACAGAACTTTTATCTTGCAGTGGGAAAATAAGAGAGGTCAGCCTGTTCAGACTGGGATGGTAATGCCAAAGAATAAATTTGTTGTGATCTCAAGGGGTAAGCACTGAAAAGAAATAGTTATTTTAAGATCTAAACAAGAAAGCTGTACCAAGAGTAAAGATGTGTATTGCTGTGAATGAATGTAGGTTGGAAATTGGAGATGGCTTTGTGCAACCATCAGAAAAGTGAGCTTCTGAAATAGCTTGGTGGTGGAAATACTGGTTTTAAGATGAGAATTCCTGTATTTGTTCACAGGATTGCATAATATCATTGTATAATTGCCTGTTGTTTGAAAGAATTCAGTCACCTAGGTGGTGCTTTTACCTGGGTAGCAACAGCATTTAAGAAAAAAGAGAAGGAAAAAGAAAAAAAAAAAAAAACCTAGGAGGATGCTTAAGGAAAAAAGTAGCAAACAGTAGCTGCTGTTGCATTCTGAAAAACAGCATTTTAAATGCTTTAAACTAAGCAGTGCTACTTTGTGCAGTCTTAATTTTATTCCTTCAGATGTTTGCTCTGTACCCTAAATAAGTCAAAAAGATGGGGATAAAAGTTTTGGTTACACAGTTAATGACACGCACGTACCAGAAACAGACCACCACTGTGTATTTGCAGTGCCCTAGTTTTCTTCTATTCAGTCATGCAGTCTCAGGATTAGGGATATTCTTTTGTTTGGGTTGTGGGTTTGGGTTTTTTTTTTAGCCCAGACTCATTTTTCAAAGAACATGAAAGAACCTTTCTATCTAAATTATCATAGAACCATAAAGGTTGGAGAAGACCTCTAAGATCAAGTCCAGCCATCAACCATCATGCCCACTAAATCATAGCCTCAAGTACCACATCTACAGGTGTTTTAAACACCTCCAGAGATGGTGACTCCATCACATCTGTAGACAGCTTGATTGCTCTTTCAGTCAACAGTTTTTTTTCCTGATATCCAGCCTAAGCCTCCCCTGGTGCATCTTGAGGCAGTTTCCTCTCATCCTGCCACTTGTTGTTGGGGAGAACTGACCAACAAACACCTGGCTACAACCATCTTTCAAGGAGTTGTAGAAAGCAATGAGGTCACCCCTGAGCCTTCTCTTCTGCAGGCTGCACAACCCCAACTTCCTCAGCCTCTCCTCACTGGGCTGTGCTTCAGGGCCCCTCACCAGCTTTGTCGCCCTTCTCTGGACACCTTCCAGTCCCTCAACATCTCTCTTGAATTGAGGGGCCCAGAACTGGACACAGAACTCAAGGTGTGGCCTGACCAGTGCTGAGGACAAGGGCAGAATAACCTCCATTGTCCTACTGGCCACACTGCTCCTGATCCAGACCAGCATGCAACTGGCTTTCCTGGGCACACTGCAGGCTCATGTTCAGCTGCTATCTACCAACACCCCCAGATCTCCCCTCAGCCACTTCTCACAAGACTTGTTCCTGTAGAATCATAGAATCATAGAATGGTAAGGTTGGAAGGGACCTCAAGGACCAGCTAGTTCCAACCCCCTGCCATAGGCAGGGACACCTCCCACTAGCACAGCTCACTCAAGGCCTCATCCAATCTGGCCTTGAACACCTCCAGGGAGGGAGCAGCCACAACCTCCCTGGGCAACCTGTGCCAGTGTCTCACCACCCTCACTGCAAACAACTTCCTCCTGACATCCAGTCTAAATCTCCCCTCTGCCAGTTCAAACCCATTGCCCCTTGGACTGGCATTGCAAGACCTTGTCAATAGTCCCTCCCCAGCCTTCCTGTAGGCCCCCTTCAGATACTGGAAGGCTACTGTCTGGTCCCCTTGAAACCTTCTCTTCTGCAGGCTGCAGAGCCCCAACTCTCTCAACCTGTCCTCATAGGAGAGCTGCTCCAGCCCTCTGATCCTGTACATCTTATTCTAAGTCACATTCTCTGATTTAATGATTCTAACTCTCCCAAGGCTGGTGCTAAACCATGTGCCTCAGCACCACATCTCTATGTTTTTGAAACAACTCCAGGGAAGTACATTCAACCATCTCTGTGGAGACCCTGTTTCAGTGTTTGAAAATCTTTCCAGAAGAAGTTTCTTCTAATAACCAACCTAAAAATCAGTTGTGCTGGCCTAACAGTACTTCTCTAAGCCAAGAGATTTTGGATAAAGATGGTGGTACTGTTGGTTTTTTCCAAGATCTTCTCCTGCTGTGCTGTGTTCCATCAAAGGACATCAAAAGACTCTCCTTTTTTTTTTTTTTTTTTTTTAATTGTTTTGTTTGTAAAGAACTGATCATAGACTGGTAGAGGACCTCTGGGGATTGTGTCAATCACTTATTTTTTTATCCTGCAGCTGAATGTGTTCATGTTTTTGTATTCTTGGTGTTTCAATAGTTTCCAAGAGAATTACTGTACTCCTGTCAAGATAGGCAGTTTTCTCACGGGAAATTACTAAATTATTCATAGCAAAAATTATAGACCTCAACAAGACAAAAGATTTATGAGACCGCTTAAGGACAAGCTAGTTCCTGTTTTTCTCACCTGTGTGAGATCTAGCAGCCTCCTATCCACTCTTCCTGCATAATTTGGTAAAGAAAATAATATTTTCTCCCCCCCACCCTGTTTTCCTCTGCAGCTTTAAAGCTGGGTCCAGAAGCATTCAAATTTGATGGTGGTGTAGAGGCAGTGGCAGTGCGACAGAATGAGAAGTACTACATCCTGAGACCAGAGGTGATCGAGACCTACTGGTACATGTGGAGATTCACCCACGATCCCAAGTACAGGCAGTGGGGCTGGGAAGCAACACAGGTAACTGAATTGTTATGTTGGTCATTTAATTCCACAGACTTTTGTTTTGTAGCCACCTTCACAGAATCAGAATGGTAAGGGTGGAAGGGACCTCAAGGATCATCTAACTCCAACCCCCTGGCGTAGGCAGGGACACCTCCCACTAGTACAGCTCACTCAAGACCTCCTCCAGCCTGGCCTTGAACACCTCCAGGGAGGGAGCAGCCACAACCTCCCTGGGCAACCTGTGCCAGTGTCTCACCACCCTCACTGCAAACAACTTCCTCCTAACATCCAGTCTAAATCTCCCCTCTGCCAGTTCAAACCCATTCCCCTTGTCCTGTCATTGCAAGACCTTGTCAATAGTCCCTCCCCAGCCTTCCTGTAGGCTCCCTTCAGATACTGGAAGGCTACTATCAGGTCCCCTCAAAGCCTTCTCTTCTGCAGGCTGCAGAGCCCCAACTCTCTCAGCTTGTCCTCATAGGAGAGCTACTGCAGCCCTCTGAGCATCTTTGTGGCCCTCCTCTGGACTGGCTCCAGCACTTCCATGTCCTTCCTGTGCTTAGGGCTCCAGAACTGCACACAGTACTATGCATCCCTTCTGCACATTGCAGGCAGCTGAAGAGGCTCACCAACCAAGAGGCTGTGGCACAGGAATCTCTGGTGCCCAGGTTGCTTGCCATTAGTCTGTGGCTTCTAGTGGTTTGGAGCAGCTCTCCTCCCCACAACCCTTTGTAGTTTGCTGCTATGAAGAGGCTCTTCTAGCTGCAACCTCAGCAGCAGCTCTTGTTTGCTTCTCGGGGTAAAACAAGGCAAGTTGCTCACCATCATGACCAGTGTAAATACAAACCCAAAGGCAACGAGTGGCCAGTGGTAACAGAGATAGATGTCTGATACTTTAACCTAGAAATCTGATTTGTTCAAACGTGGCCAGACACACACACAGTTCATAGGTGGGTTACTAGGGTCAGGCTGCACATACCTCACATGCAACACATACTTGGAGCCCAGGTCACTGATGCCTGGGCAAACCGGGTCATGCTTGTGGGATTGTGCCCCTCTAGGACAACAATCTCAAAAGCCTTGGTGAAGTTGAGGGTAGGCAACATTCACTTCTCATCTTCTCAGCTGGTCACACCATCACAGAAGGCTCTCAAATTGGTCAAGCATGCTGTGGGGGTGCCTTACACAGTTATTCCTGATTTGCAGCTGCTCAGTCTGCAGCTTGGAAATAGAATCCACTGGTCTTGACTCCTGCTGTTATCAGTAGTCCACAGTCCTTGAGAGTGGTAATTTGTCTGGGGAAATGGAAGTGTTAATCATGTGTTTGCACTCTACATTAAAAATCAGAGCTGTTCTTACAGTTCCTTCTTGGCCAGCTATTAAAAGATAAGTGATAGGACAACTGTTTTAAAATGGTTTGTAAACTAGATAGCATAGTCATGTGTATAGATGAGTATCACAGCTTTTTCTTTCTTGAGGTATCATAGAATCATAGAATCATAGAATGGTAAGGTTGGAAGGGACCTCAAGGATCATCTAGTTCCAACCCCCTGCCATAGGCAGGGACACCTCCTGCCTATCAGGAAGCAGTAGGAGTAAGGTAGGACTTAAAAATGTGTTGGTTAGATATTTTAGCTATTTGAGTTGAATTTCTTTGCTTGTCTAGCTGCTTTCCTGGGTTTAAATCTAACTGTTGAGTGTTTTAACCAAAAATGCATTTGAGTCTTTCTCATTGAAAATGGCTCAAAGAGGTCTATAGCAGTCCAGATTGTTTGTAACTGACAGCCTGCCTTCATAGAATCCTAGAATGGTAAGGTAGGAAGGGACCTCAAGGATCATCTAGTTCCAAACCCCTGCCATAGGCAGGGACACCTCCCACTAGTACAGCTCACTCAAGGCCTCCTCCAACCTGGCCTTGAACACCTCCAGGGAGGGAGCAGCCACAACCTCCCTGGGCAACCTGTGCCAGTGTCTCACCACCCTCACTGCAAACAACTTCCTCCTAACATCCAGTCTAAATCTCCCCTCTGCCAGTTCAAACCCATTGCCCCTTGTCCTGTCATTGCAAGACCTTGTCAATAGTCCCTCCCCAGCCTTCCTGCAGGCCCCCTTCAGATCCTGGAAGGCTACTATCAGGTCTCCTGGAAGCCTTCTCTTCTGCAGGCTGCAGAACCCCAACTCTCTCAGCCTGTCCTCACAGCAGAGCTGCTGCAGCACTCTGAGCATCTTGGTGGCCTCCTCTGGACCCACTCCAACACTTCCATGTCCTTCCTGTGCTGAGGGCTCCAGAACTGCACACAGGACTCCAGGTGAGGTCTGACAAGAGCAGAGTAAAGGGGCAGAATCCCCTCCCTTGCCCTGCTGCCCACACTGCTCTTGCTGCAGCCCAGCACTCAGTTGCTGTCTGAGCTGCATGTGCACACTGCAGGCTCATGTTGAGCTTTTCATCACCCCAGACCCCAAGGTCCTTTTCCTCAGGGCTGCTCTCAGCCATTCCCCACCCAGCCTGGACTTGTGCTTGGGGTTGTGCCTACCCAGGTGCAGGACCTTACACTTGGCCTTGTTGAATGTCATGAGGTTGGCCTGGGCACAGCTCTGCAGCCTGTGTAGGTCCCTCTGGATGGATCCCTGCCCTCTAGCAAGTCGACTGTGCCACACAGCTTGGTGCCAGCTGCAAACTCTGGTACCTGTCAGTCACAGATTATGGGCTGCATTTGGGCTGTATATTAGGCACCATCTTAATGTGACAGTATTGTATTCTAACTAAAAATACTTCCTAATCCCAGGAAGTTTTTTTTGCCTTCTAAATGCTTCCTAGGTCTGAACTCATGGAGCCTGTGATGATGAACTGTTTCTCACTGCTGCCACCTGCTGGATCTTGCAAAACTTAATTTGCTGGCCGATCAGTTTTCTGGTCGTCTTTCAGATCTGTGGATTTCTGTAGCTCTTCCTTTTAAAACACAGCTTCAAACCAGTTTCAGAAATGAGAATAAACATTAAAGAGACCAAGACTCTAATGAAATCATTTGACTAGAGCCAAAGTGTGATGGTTTGGGAGTTCCCCACCCCCCACACTTTGTAAAATGACCCAGACTAGAACTCAGCCAGCTGGAAGTTAAGGACTGAAGCTCTATTTACAGCTCAGCACAATGTACAAGCAGAGATAGACACTAGAGACAGGAATAGTTACAGACATAGACAAGTTAAAGGGAATACAGAAACGCACTTAGTGCCATGGTCTAATCTTGAGGGCTGTGGTGATGGGTTGGACTTGATGGTCTCTGAGGTCTCTTCCAACCCTTGCGATACTGTGATACTGTGATACAACTCCCCTCCCAGAAATCAGAGACCCCAGGAGGGGCTCCCAACCACCCTTCCACCTTCTCCCCACCCCTGTACCTTACCCCAGGGTTTGCCTAATGCACAAGGTGTGCTTGGAGGATGGACCAGGGAGGTTAGAAGGAAAGCAGTCAGTGAGATTAGTCGGCAGAGAGAAACCAGAAGCTAGACCGCCTGAAACGCTGTGCCCCAGAGACTCACTCTTTTATCTAAGTTTTGGGTTCTTTTCTTAACCATCTCAGCAAGCCTATGAGTGAAGTAGACATCACCATTGTTTCCTTCTCTCAGCCTATAGTATAATTTTTCCCTATTAAAATATTCCAATTAGCCTCAAACCAACACACAAAGGAAATGAGAGAAGAGCACAGAAAGATACAGAAACCTGGAGAAGTTTTGTTGCAGAGGCAAGAGATGCAGAAAAAGGACTTGGAGATCTGAGGGGAGATTTTCTCATTCTCTACAACTCCCTGAAAGGAGGTTGGGTGTTGACCTATTTTCCCTGGTAATAAGTGATAGGACAAGATAAAATAGCCTCAAGTTGCACCAGAGGAAGTTTAAGTTTAGATTGTTTATTAGAAGAGATTTCTTCACCAAAAGGATTCTCAGGCTCTGGAACAGGCTTCCCGGGGAGCTAGTTGAATTCCTTTCTCTGGAGGTGTTTCAGGAACACAAAGACATGATGCTGAGGGTCACAAATTAGCACTAGACTTGGCTGAGTTAGATAACGATAAGGCTTGATGAAATTAAAGGTCTTTTCCCAGTGAAATGATTCAGTGATTCTATACTAAATGGTTTTGCACTCACCTCCCTTCCACAATTAGAGATTTTCTTGACCCAACCATCATACTAACACACCAGCACGGGAGGCAGTTTTTGAGTAAGGCATTTGACTCTGTCCCACATGGCATCCTGGGCACCAAACTGGAAAAACATGGACAGGATGGGTGGAGCACTGCTGGGTAAGGAATTGGCTGGATGGTGGCACACAGAGAATGGTGATCAAGGGCACAATGTCCAACTGGAGACCAGTGTCAAGAGGTGTCCCTCAGGGCTCAGTGCTGGCACCAGTGCTGTTTAACATCTTTGTCAGTGCCATGGACAGAGGAATCAGTGCAGCCTCAGCAAGTGTGCAGATGGCACCAAGCTGTGTGGCACAGTCGACTTGCTAGAGGGCAGGGATCCATCCAGAGGGACCTGGACAGGCTGCAGAGCTGTGCCCAGGCCAACCTCATGACATTCAACAAGGCCAAGTGTAAGGTCCTGCACCTGGGTAGGCACAATCCCAAGCACAAATCCAGGCTGGGTGGGGAATGGCTGAGAGCAGCCCTGAGGAACAGGCCCTGGGGGTCTGAGGTGATGAAAAGCTCCAGATGAGGCTGCAGTGTGAGTGCAGCCCAGACAGCAACTGTGTGCTGGGCTGCAGCAAGAGCAGTGTGGGCAGCAGGGCAAGGGAGGGGATTGTGCCCCTTTGCTCTGCTCTCCTCAGACCCCACCTGCAGTCCTGTGTGCAGTTCTGGAGCCCCCAGCACAGGAAGGACATGGAAGTGTTGGAGTGGGTCCAGAGGAGGCCACCAAGATGCTGAGAGGGCTGCAGCAGCTCTGCTGTGAGGACAGGCTGAGAGAGTTGGGGCTCTGCAGCCTGGAGAAGAGAAGGCTTCGAGGAGACCTTAGAGTAGCCTTCCAGGATCTGAAGGAGGCCTACAGGAAGGCTGGGAAGGGACTATTGACAAGGTCTTGCAATGCCAGGACAAGGGGCAATGGGTTTGAAGTGGCAGAGGGGAGATTTAGACTGGATGTTAGGAGGAAGTTGTTTGCAGTGAGGGTGGTGAGGCACTGGCACAGGTTGCCCAGGGAGGTTGTGGCTGTTCCCTCCCTGGAGGTGTTGAAGGCCAGGTTGGAGGAGGCCTTGAGTGAGCTGTACTAGTGGGAGGTGTCCCTGCCTGTGGCAGGGGGTTGGAACTAGATGATCCTTGAGGTCCCTTCCAACCTTACCATTCTATGATTCTATGATTTTTCCCCAGGGTTCTCTGTTCCCTGCAAGTTCTGGCGCTTACTCCTCACACCTACTCACTACTTCCCTTCTTCTACACCACATTATTTAAATTTATCATCATTTTATCAAGGACATTGGTGTTGTGCTCTTGAGTGAAAAAGGATCCTGGTAGCAAGTCAGATGCCTCTTAAACTAAGTACTCTGCTATCAGTGTGAAGGCACAGCAGTGCAAATTTCAAGTGCTTTTCAAGCAACTTACCTGCAGTGCCCTGGCATGCTGTACTCCTCTGAACTAACAAGAGTTTATTTATCCATATTTAATGGATGTCCATTTATCCATGATTTAATGGCCAGGGTGGTGTTAGGTCAGTGGTTGGACTCAATGGTCTTAAAGGTCTTTTCCCTGCAAAACAACTCAATGATTCTGTTTGGCTGAATAGCTTATAGCAGTCTTTCAGATAAATTTTTCCTCAATGGCTCATTACTACCATCAGGGGCAAGATCTCTGAGCAGCTAAGATAAATCCTCTCTGCTCGTCCTGAACTTCAGTCTAGACAGAGCCTGCCTCCCTGAGGAGGAATTTCTGAAGATACAAAACTATTTGGTAATTATAAGGGGGTGGAAAATCAGTATAAATTGCACATTTATTTTCTTCAGGCTTCTGAAGCTACCAACCTGATCAGTTTTGCACTTAGATTCTCAAGCATCATTCTAGAGCAGAGAGAGAGCAGGATCTCAATGCTATCTGCAGTCCCTGTTGGCGAGGCAACGTCTTAACAGTGGTCCTGTCTCTTCCTCCTCTCCATTTTGCCACAGCCACTAGCAAGTTTGTCCTGTGTGAGCTGCAGCACACAGTATCAGGATTACAGAAATGTTGACCAGAGCAATACTTGCAAGATCAGACTCTGCATGCTGGAAATTCTGACAGAATTTTATCATAGAATCATAGAATGGTAAGGTTGGAAGGGACCTCAAGGATCATCTAGTTCCATCCCCCTGCCATAGGCAGGGACACCTCCCACTAGTACAGCTCACTCAAGGCCTCCTCCAACCTGGCCTTCAACACCTCCAGGGAGGGAGCAGCCACAACCTCCCTGGGCAACCTGTGCCAGTGTCTCACCACCCTCACTGCAAACAACTTCCTCCTAACATCCAGTCTAAATCTCCCCTCTGCCACTTCAAACCCATTGCCCCTTGTCCTGGCATTACAAGACCTTGTCAATAGTCCCTCCCCAGCCTTCCTGTAGGCCCCCTTCAGATACTGGAAGGCTACTCTAAGGTCTCCTCGAAGCCTTCTCTTCTCCAGGCTGCAGAGCCCCAACTGTCTCAGCCTGTCCTCACAGCAGAGCTGCTGCAGCCC
>VWZE01007086.1:72918-97092 GCA_013396675.1 Eubucco bourcierii | reverse complement strand
TTCAAACCCATTGCCCCTTGTCCTGTCATTGCAGGACCTTGTAAATAATCCTTCCCCAGCCTTCCTGTAGGCCCCCTTCAGATACTGGAAGGCTACTATCAGGTCCCCTTGAAGCCTTCTCTTCTCCAGGCTGCAGAGCCCCAACTCTCTCTCTCAGCCTGTCCTCATAGCAGAGCTGCTGCAGCCCTCTGAGCATCTTTGTGGCCTTCTCTGGACCCGCTCCAACACTTCCATGTCCTTCCTGTGCTGGGGGCTCCAGAACTGCACACAGTACTCCAGGTGGGGTCTGACAAGGGCAGAGTAAAGTGGCAGAATCCCCTCCCTTGCCCTGCTGCCCACACTGCTCTTGCTGCAGCCCAGCACTCGGTTGGCTGTCTGGGCTGCACTCACACTGCAGGCTCATACTTTTCAGAACTGAGGTAAAGAAGCAGGGCTTCTAGAGTACAAATCTGACTGCAGACATGGGAGTGCAAGTTATTGAAATGTTTGGGTCTTTTTATCTGTTTGGCATCTGCTGTTAGCACCATGATACTTGTGTACAAAGAATGCTTGATAGCACAATCACAAAAGCAATAAACAGCCTTACAAAGGCATAGCTCTAAGGTGACTCCTCCAAGCAGTATCTTACTTTGAGCCCAATTTCAATGTCATGTATCATAATTGCATCTAATATTAGAGACTGACTTAATGCAACACAATCTCAATGACAATATAAAGGCAATCATGAACAGAGGAGATAACTTAAAAGTGTTTCATAGAATCATAGAATGGTGAGGTTGGAAGGGACCTCAAGGATCATGCAGTTCCAACCCCCTGCCATAGGCAGGGATACCTCCCACTAGGACAGCTCACTCAAGGCCTCCTCCAACCTGGCCTTGAACACCTGCAGGGAGGGACCAGCCACAACCTCCCTGGGCAACCTGTGCCTGTGTCTCACCACCCTCACTGCAAAAAACTTCCTCCTAACATCCAGTCTAAATCTCCCCTCTGCCAGTTCAAACCCATTGCCCCTTGTCCTGGCATTGCAAGACCTTGTCAATAGTCCCTCCCCAGCCTTCCTGTAGCCCCCTTCAGATATTGGAAGGCTACTATCAGGTCTCCTGGAAGCCTTCTCTTCTCCAGGCTGCAGAGCCCCAACTCTCTCAGCCTGTCCTCATAGCAGAGCTGCTGCAGCCCTCTGATCATCTTCGTGGCCTCCTTTGGACCCACTCCAGCACTTCCATGTCCTTCCTGTGCTGAGGGCTCCAGAACTGCACACAGTACAGTTTGGGGAGTTGGCAGGAAGGATTGTACTATAATGAAGACTTCTGTAGACTATAAACCCTTTTCAGCAGCACTCAGAGGGATTCTTTTTTCCTCCTAAGCTTCTGAACACTTTATCTCTGTTTCCATTTTGAAACTGGAATCTGCCTGGAATCTCTAAGTGTGATGTATTTTAGGTTGCCTTTTTTCTCCTTTCCTCAAACTCCTGGATCTATCTACTGCAAAGCACTGAAGCTGCATATGTAAAACTGGTTAGTAAGTTGATTAGATTACCAGCTACTGAGAATTAATTAGGAGAGGTTTTCTTCTTCCCCTCAGCAACAGCCTCCTTGCCCAACACATCACCCTTCCAGAGGGATATGACTTAAAAGTTGTGAAACTAAGCTCTGTTTGGCTCTTTCAAACTCTGAAGGCAGAATGAAAATGTCAGACCTTTCCCTGAAAGAGTGGAATACAGACTAGAAGACTGCTTGTGAGATCTTCTGTGTGCACAAATGTGTAGCTTATATCAGCTTAATAAGATGTGGGTTACTGGTTTAAACTGGCAGAAGGGAGATTTAGACTGGATGCCAGGAGGAAGTTCTTTGCAGTGAGGATGGTGAGGCACTGGAACAGGCTGCCCAGGGAGGTTGTGGCTGCTCCCTGCCTGGAGGTGTTGAAGGCCAGGTTGGAGGAGGCCTTGAGTGAGCTGTACTAGTGGGAGATGTCCCTGCCTATGGGAGGGGTTGGAACTAGATGATCCTTGAGGTCCCTTCCAACCTTACCATTCTATGATTCCATGATTCTGTGTAGTTACTGAAGGCCCCCTTGGCTTGCACGTGGTTCATCCTCACGTTAAAGCTTGTGATGGGGCTGTAATTGTGATGGGGATGTAATTGTGGTGAGGATGTAATTGTGATGAGGATGTAATTTCAACCAACCAGGTAACTACATGGTCTTTGGCAATGGCACTGATGTGAATGTGTAGAGGCACACATGGGTGCTGTAGGTGAGCTGCCTTTGGCAGTGGCACATGCTAGATCTGTTCATGCCAGTGATGAACTGGCATCTACCATGTGCTTCAGGTCTGCCTGGTGTATAATCACAGAATCATAGAATGGTAAGGTTGGAAGGGACCTCAGAGATCATCTAGTTCCAACCTTCTGGGCAGGGACCCCTCCCACTAGTACAGCTCACTCAAGGCCTCATCTAACTTGGCCTTGAACACCTCCAGGGAGGGAGCAGCCACAGCCTCCCTGGGCAACCTGTTCCATCGTTTTCACCAACCTCACTATAAAGAACTCCTAACATCCAGTTTAAATCTCCCCTCTTCCAGTTTAAACCCATTACTCCTCAACCTGTCATTACAAGACCTTGTCAATAGTCCCTCCCCAGCCTTCCTGTAGGCCCCCTTCAGATCCTGGAAGGCTACTCTAAGGTCTCCTTGAAGCCTTCTTCAGGCTGGAAAGTCCAAACTCTTGTACCCCGTCCTCATAGGAGAAGTGCTCCAGTCCTCTGATCATCTTCATGGCTCTCCTCTGGACTCACTCCAACAGTTCAATGTCCTTCTTGTTTTGGGGGCTCCATAATCTCTCACCTCCCTCAAGTCCCTCACTAGAGCAGAGGAGAGATTTAGACTGGATGTTAGGAGGAAGTTCTTTACAGTGAGGGTGGTGAGACACTGGCACAGGTTGCCCAGGGAGGTTGTGGCTGCTCCCTCCCTGGAGGTGCTCAAGGCCAGGTTGGAGGAGGCCTTGAGTGAGCTGTACTAGTGGGAGGTGTCCCTGCCTATGGCAGGGGGTTGGAACTAGATGATCCTTGAGGACCCTTCCAACCTAACAAAAAAATAAATAAAAAAGAAATACTAGTGAGAAAACTAGAGAGAGCACCTTAGAAAAACCATGTAACCAAAGCAAATGAAGAACATCTGAAGTGGTTAATGTGGCAGCAGAGGTGAGAACAGCTGAGGGGTTAGACTCTGAAGCACAGAAACTTGCCTGGATGTTTTCATTAATGACTTTCCCCATGCCCTGAAAAAAACCCAAAAGAAACCAAAACCACCAAAACAAATCCAAAACCAAATAACTCAGAGGTCCAGGCAGCATCAGTTGTACCCCATTCTCACTGGTCTCTAATGAAAGACAGGTTGCTGGAGCTGAACCTTAGGAAAGCCTTAAAGGTGACCCTACTGGAGTCTAACAGTGCCTAAATTGTCAGGTTAGCTCTTACAGCAGGTATGAATTCCTTTTTTGTTTGAGTGGGCTGCAATTCTAATAATGCTTTGAATGTCAGCAGTGATAACTATTCCTAATTA
The DNA here is from genome assembly GCA_013396675.1 of Eubucco bourcierii. Classification (NCBI taxonomy): domain Eukaryota; kingdom Metazoa; phylum Chordata; class Aves; order Piciformes; family Ramphastidae; genus Eubucco; species Eubucco bourcierii. The sequence continues at coordinate 93,536 of VWZE01007086.1, read as the reverse complement.
GTCCTTCCACTTCTGGGAGGAAGGAAGGAATCCATAACATGAAATGAATTCTAATGAGGGATGAAACTCTCCTCCTAAGAAAAACTGCTCCAAGAGCTGTAAAGACTTGCCCCACTGGGACCTGGCTGACACTTCAGCTTAACACTCAAGAGTTTAAGTGACCCTACAGAATATAAATTAGCCTATGCTATTTCAGCATTAGCTGCTGAAGCAGCCAATGCTTGGGAAGTTTGACCTGTTTATTCAGATTGACACAAAGCTTAGCTGCAGAAGTACCCAGGTTTTGTTGGGTTGAGAGTGGAGGTGGGGAGGGCACATGGTTTGTTTCTATACTGTTACATTCTTAGTTCAAAAGCTTGTCCATGAATGACAAGGAAAGAGAAAAAAAGCATAGCACTGAGATGTCCTTAATGCCTGTTGAGCTCATGGTTTTGGGTGGCCCTGAGTAGGGGGCCAAACTCACAAGCAAATGATTGTACAGCCCTGAAAATGAATCTACTGATTCAATAGCTTTGGTGTCAGTGCAAATATACAAATGCAGCCTTTTAAAACCCAGTTTAAAAGTTGAAGACACAATGACTTGAAAGCTGTTAATGAACCTAGTGGCTAGCCCACATGATTCCACACCAGGGAGGCCGTGGTTAAGTCAGTGCTTACAAAAGGGAGAGGAAGGGAGGCAACACCATGAGTTTGGAGTATTTCCCAAAATTCAGCACAAAGCATGAATATAAATACCTTCAAATTTTTGACAGACTCAGTGTTTCATAAATATGTGGAGGGGAAAATGGCTTATTAGAATCATAGAATCATAGAATCATAGAATGGTAAGGTTGGAAGGGACCTCAAGGATCATCTAGTTCCAACCCCCTGCCATAGGCAGGGACACCTCCCACTAGTACAGCTCACTCAAGGCCTCCTCCAACCTGGCCTTCAACACCTCCAGGGAGGGAGCAGCCACAACCTCCCTGGGCAACCTGTGCCAGTGTCTCACCACCCTCACTGCAAACAACTTCCTCCTAACATCCAGTCTAAATCTCCCCTCTGCCAGTTCAAACCCATTGCCCCTTGTCCTGTCATTACAAGACCTTGTCAATAGTCCCTCCCCAGCCTTCCTGTAGCCCCCTTCAGATCCTGGAAGGCTACTCTAAGGTCTCCTGGAAGCCTTCTCTTCTGCAGGCTACAGAGCCCCAACTCTCTCAGCCTGTCCTCATAGCAGAGCTGCTGCAGCCCTCTGAGCATCTCCGTGACCTCCTCTGGACCCACTCCAACACTTCCATGTCCTTCCTGTGCTGAGGACTCCAGAACTGCACACAGGACTCCAGGTGGAGTCTGAGGAGAGCAGAGTAAAGGGGCAGAATCCCCTCCCTTGCCCTGCTGCCCACACTGCTCTTGCTGCAGCCCAGCACTCAGTTGCTGTCTGGGCTGCATGTGCACACTGCAGGCTCATGTTGAGCTTTTCATCACCCCAGACCCCCAGGTCCTTTTCCTCAGGGCTGCTCTCAGCCATTCCCCACCCAGCCTGGTGTTGTGCTTGGCATTGTGCCTACCCAGGTGCTGGACTTCACAAGAGAAAAGGTATCCTTTCAATTAAATAACTCATCTGTGCCTGGAAAAGCCATTCTCTGATTCTCTGGACTGTACCAGTCCAGCAGAGGTTGCTGATGATCCTGATTCCAAGTGTCTACTTTTGCTGTAGTCAGTAGAAGGAAACTGAAGAGTGCAGTTTTTTTTCCATCAATTTTTGTGCCAGCTTTTGAATCTCTTCTTGCACTTGTGGAAAAAAAAAATAAAAAAGAAAGCATTGAGCAGACCTAAATGCTCTTCATCTTGGATACCTGGTAGCCTGGTAGAAAGAAGGCTGCCTTGCTTTTCTTGCTTTATGGAATACTCCCCTTTTATTTTTAGTTTTTCTGAACCCAGCAAATTGCTAATGCCTCTGACTGGCAGGATTGCCTGATCCTCATTGCTGCAGTTTTGCTACCACTGCCCAGGGCTGAAAAGAATATTTAACAGCATGAAAGTCAGGCTGAATATGACTGGGAGAGAGATTTGGGGGTGGATTTTGCTTTTGGTTGGGTTTGGGTTTTGTCCTTAGGACTTTGTTTTACTTTCTTTCATGTCTAATTATTTCTAAACCTGTGAGGGAGGCAAAAAAAAAAAAAAAAAAAAGAGTTTGTTGTTGGTTTGGGGTTTTTTAGTGGTTTTGTTTGGTTGTTTGGTTGGTTGTTTTTTTTTTAATTTAGAGAGAAATTCTCTTCTTCCTACCAAACGGATGACATGGTAGAACACATCTCCAAAGCATATACCTCTTCAGTTTTCTTCATCAGCTTTGCAGAGCTACTAAAATTCTGCTTTCAGTTAAGCAGTGTGGCAAATAGCCACACATGTCTGGCAATCCCAATAAAGAACTCCAAGGTACAGAAGATGAAAATTATGAAAAATGATTCAATAATTAAAGCTGGAGCAGCATCTCTCATATATCACATCATTTGATTGTGAGTAATGAGATCTAGCAACCATCACTCTTGTCTGTATGGGGAGGGTGCATGAGCAAGAAAGCACTTAAACCAAGAATTACAGTGCCAAAGTAATCTCCTCTATGATGTCCTCCAATTCACTGGAGTTATAGTGGAGCTTAATTTGCTTTGTAATGTTCAAAGACCAGATGAAAAAAATGAATTAAAGCTTTCTGACTGAAAGCTGAAGAGGTGAATGAATACTACTAAACATCAATTTTAAAACTACCAAACCTTTCTCTTGCCTAGTCAAAGGCTTAAAGAGTCCCTTTAATCTGCTCTTGTCAGACCCCATCTGGAGTACTGTGTGCAGTTCTGGAGGCCCCAGCACAGGAGGGACATGGAAGTGTTGGAGTGGGTCCAGAGGAGGCCACAAAGATGCTCAGAGGGCTGCAGCAGCTCTGCTATGAGGACAGGCTGAGAGAGTTGGGGCTCTGCAGCCTGGACAAGAGAAGGCATTGAGGAGACCTTAGAGAAGCCTTCCAGTATCTGAAGGGGGCCTACAGGAAGGCTGGGGAGGGACNTGGAACTAGATGATCCTTGAGGTCCCTTCCAACCTTACCATTCTATGATTCTATGATCCTATGATATTTTTCAACTATTTTTTCCTCTCTGTGCAGTAGCTTTGCCTAGTGAAAGTCTTACAAATGCAAACAATTTGGAAAACAAAAACAAAACCACCTTTATGGCCAGGTACAAGTCTTAAGAGTAAAGAATTTTTTTGTTCCTAAGTGAACATGTTCGTGAACTGTGCACATGTATATGTCCACTGAGACAGAAGCAACAGAATCGTAGAATCATAGAATGGTAAAGGTTGGAAGGGACCTCCAGGATCATCTAGTTCCAACCCCCTGCCATAGGCAGGGACACCTCCCACTAGTACAGCTCACTCAAGGCCTCCTCCAACCTGGCCTTGAACATCTCCAGGGAGGGAGCAGTCACAGCCTCCCTGGGTGACCTCTTCCAGTGCCTCACCAGCCTCACTTTAAAGAACTTCCTCCTAACATCCAGTCTAAATCTCCCCTCTGCCAGTTCAAACCCATTGCCCCTTGTCCTGTCATTGCAAGACCTTGTCAATAGTCCCTCCCCAGCCTTCCTGTAGGCCCCCTTCAGATCCTGGAAGGCTACTATCAGGTCTCCTGGAAGCCTTCTCTTCTCCAGGCTGCAGAGCCCCAACTCTCTCAGCCTGTCCTTGGAGCAGAGCTGCTGCAGCCCTCTGAGCATCCTCGTGGACTCCTCTGGACCCACTCCAACACTTCCATGTCCTTCCTGTGCTGAGGGCTCCAGAATAGAATCATAGAATCATAGAATGGTAAGGTTGGAAGGAATAGAAGATCTATTGCAATTGAATTCAAACATTCTGCAGTACCTACTTGTGCAAGTGTGGAGTAGAAAGAAATATTAGTTAAGTAAGGAGAAGAAAGGAAATTGCAGAAAGCAGAAATAGAAACTAATTTGTACACTTGAATTATTCACTGTGAATTACCGACATAGACTTGGCTAACTATAATGGATTAAGCTGAAGAATTGATATGCTGTTATAAAACATGTGCTCTCATTTGAACCCTGTTCCAATCAAAATGGAAGCATTTTGAGTTTTCCTGAATATATTAGTTACAAAATCTGTGGCCAACTGCCTGATGGGAAACCTTGATGGTTAAGGTTTCCCTTGACAGGAGAAGTGGCAATGGGTTTAAAGTGGCAGAGGGGAGATTTAGACTGGATGTCAGGAGGAAGTTCTTTGCAGTGAGGGTGGTGAGACACTGGCACAGGTTGCCCAGGGAGGTTGTGGCTGAACACCCTGGAGGTGTTCAAGGCCAGGTTGGAGGAGGTCTTGAGTGAACTGTACTAGTGGGAGGTGTCCCTGCCTCTGGCAGGGGGTTGGAACTAGATGATCCTTGAGGTCCCTTCCAACCTTACCATTCTATGATTCTATAAGGTATTTGTGAGTACAACACAATAAATCTATTCATCAAAACAGTTGCAGCACCTTTAAAGGCAACAAAACTTATTTTTTTGGCATGACATTGAGATAAAGCAAACTTATACATCGTCCATCTCCTACAGATTCCTCTTAGGTGGCCAAGAAGGCCAATGGCATCCTGGCCTGCATCTGGCCTGCGTCAGCAATAGTGTGGCCAGCAGGAGCAGGGAGGTCATTCTCCCCCTGGACTCTGCACTGCTTAGGCCACACCTTGAGTCCTGTGTCCAGTTCTGGGCCCTTCAATTGAAGAAGGACATTGAGGTGCTTGAATGTGTCCTGAGAAGGACAATGAGGCTGGGGAGAGGCCTGGAGCACAGTCCTATGGAGAGAGGCTGAGGGAGCTGGGATTGGTTAGCCTGGAGAAGAGGAGGCTCAGGGGAGACCTTCTTGCTGTCTCCAACTACCTGAAGGGTGCTTGTAGCCAGGAGGAGGTTGCTTTCTTCTCTCAGGCAAGCAGCACCAGAACAAGAGGACACAGTCTCAAGCTGTGCCAGGGGAAGTTTAGGTTGGAGGTGAGGAGAAAGTTATTGACTGAGAGAGTCATTGACTGCTGGAATGGGCTGCCCAGGGAGGTGGTGGAGTCAGCGTCCCTGGAGGTGTTCAAGGCGGATTTGGACGTGGCACTTGGTGCCATGGTCTGGTCTTGAGGGCTGTGGTAATGGGTTGGGCTTGATGATCTTTGAGGTCTCTTCAACCTTGGAGCTACTGTGATACTGTGATAATTGAAAAGAAAAACCAAAACAATAAAACCAACAAAAAAAATTAACCAACAGCTGGGAATTATTTTAATGTTGTCTTTCTGAGATTAGGTTTTACCAACCTTCTGAATAATTTACAATTAAGTGAATGGTTTCTCTAAATACTTTTGACCTTTTAGGTAAAATAACAATCTTTGGTCCCAATGTTTATAGCTTCTAAACAGTTTTTTTTTTTCCAGTGGAGCTGGCCACTTTTGTATCCTTCAAAAGTAGTAATGATACAAGCAGTTGATTATGGTTTACAATGGCAATAAAGCTCTCAGTATTGGTTGTTACCACAATAAACTGCCATTCTGTTAAATGTTAAATAACAAGCCATAAACTGCTGAAAACAACCAATTCCTTCTGTATTACTGCCTGAAGAAATTTTAGTAGGAAGCATGGATCATAGAGTTGGGAGAGCAGATCAGAGCTATTGAAATTTTATATATTTTAAAAAGCTGAAGGACTGCAAGGTATGATGCAAATGGTGACAGGCACTGGACAGCAAAAAATTAAATTGCATGATACTTTTTTTGGTTTTGTTTTAGTTTATTTGTTTTTATCTTCATACACAAGCACCTGCACCTGGGTAGGCACAATCCCAAGCACAGCCCCAAGCTGGGTGGGGAATGGCTGAGAGCAGCCCTGAGGAAAAGGACCTGAGGGTCTGGGGTGATGAAAAGCTCAACGTGAGCCTGCAGTGTGAGTGCAGCCCAGACAGCAACTGAGTGCTGGGCTGCAGCAAGAGCAGTGTGGGCAGCAGGGCAAGAGAGGGGATTCTGCCCCTTGGCTCTGCTCTCCTCAGACCCCATCTGGAGTCCTGTGTGCAGTTCTGGAGCCCCCAGCACAGGAGTGACATGGAAGTGTTGGAGCGGGTCCAGAGGAGGCCATGAACATGCTCAGAGGGCTGCAGCAGCTCTGCTGTGAGGACAGGCTACAAGAGTTAGGACTTTTCAGCCTGGAGAAGAGAAGGCTTCCAGGAGACCTTAGAGTAGCCTTCCAGTATCTGAAGGGGGCCTACAGGAAGGCTAGGGAGGGACTATTGACAAGGTCTTGTAATGACAGGACAAGGGGCAATGGGTTTGAACTGGCAGAGGGGAGATTTAGACTGGATGTTAGGAGGAAGTTGTTTGCAGTGAGGGTGGTGAGACACTGGCACAGGTTGCCCAGGGAGGTTGTGGCTGCTCCCTGCCTGGAGGTGTTGAAGGTCAGGTTGGAGGAGGCCTTGAGTGAGCTGTACTGGTGGGAGGTGTCCCTGCCTATGGCAGGGGGTTGGAACTAGATGATCCTTGAGGTCCCTTCCAACCTTACCATTCTGGGATTCTACTTTTGTTTGTTTGTTTGTTTAAATTTGTTTTTATCTTCAGACTCCAGCTATTGCTGTTTCCCACTGGCAGTGAAAAACCCAAATGATACTGGCACATTGACTAAGGCAGAGAGGAGCCTGTTTAGATACAAACCCCCTTTTCTTCACAGAAAAGGACAGGTTAGTAGCTGCATTGGAATAATTGCTAATCACGAGTGCAAAAATATCATCAAGCTTTCATAGCACAGGAGCCATCTTCCCAACAGTGAGTGACAGAAGACATCTTCACCATGGCAATGAGTGTTATCTCCCAAGAATAACATTAACCTCCCTCATTACTAGTTTTAAATCCTTGAGTATAAACAGCAGTTGCAAGACATGTGTGCCTTAATTGTGTACTTTCATTACTTAACACTTACTGAGCATGTGTTAGCTGAAGTAACACTAAAAAAGGTATTGGCACAAGAGGAAGCAATTAAAAGGCTGGAAATACAATCATTAATAATCCTGGCCTGGAAACATGATCAGAGAAAGGTCTCCTGCTCATGCTTGTGGAAATCAGAGCATTCCACTGAGAAGCCTGGCAAAGAGTTGCCAAGTCCATTGCCCTTGCATAATAAGTCTGAGTGGTTTTCAATAGCAACATCCTTCCCCTTGATCCTCAGGACGATTTTGAATGTTGGAGGGTGGTGGGAAAAGAGAGCCAAAGGATAAAGGGAGAGTCATTTCTAATTCTCTCCCTTTTTTACTTGCCTCCCCACACACCCCTTTTCTCAGGCAAGGCTGAAATCCAGGAAACCTGAACCAAATATTTCAGCTATCTTAAACTGCTGCATTATGCATTTATTTTTCAGACTGTCACCAAAGGTTCTGTGAGTAAAGCAGATGAAATTCACCTCGTAACAGCCCTGTAGGATATGCTGATATCCTGGGACTGCCATAAAAATGCCATTAAGAGACATTTCATTTTGGCCTCTGGAGGTTCTACACTTATCTATTTTGACTTAAACTCTTTCTTCCATCTCTGCAAGAAAGGAACATGACACAGGAGTTGCAGGCAATGAACTCAGATCAGGGAAGACAGATTGTAAATCAAGACTTGCTGGAGCTAAATCATGTTCCCTCTCCTGATCTCTTATCTGATAACTTTTATCCAAAAGGGTATTGAGGAAGTTAATTGCTGCTGCTAAGATGAATCTTTAGGAAATATCATTCTCCAGAGCCTTTTCTCCCTTGCTCCCCAAACCCTATCCTGCAGTATTTTTTTTTTTCAAGGCTTCATGTACAGTATGGTTCTCTTGTGAATTTTAACCTCCTTATCCTTTCCTACAGAACTGTTCAGATGAGGAAGAAAAATGTAGCTTTTCATTTGCAAGATTTAGGAACCTGGAGAAGCAGAGCACAAGGGAGAAAGGAGGTGGTTCTGTGAATTCAAACAGTCTCTGTACTCAGCAAAATGAAGACAAAGGTAAAATAGATGAAATGTTCATAGTCTGCAGTGCTATAGACAGTCTGGGATTGGAAAGTGCTGTTGTAAACTTCCAATTCCCTTGAATGGAATGGCTTCTGCATCCCCTGTCTTAGGCACTCTACTCTAGAAGAGCTGTTGAGACAGCTTTAGGCATATAAAGAACAGGTATTGATAGAGACTGTGGGAAACCTACAGTCAGGATATAGAATCATAGAAACATAGAATGGTAAGGTTGGAAGGGACCTCAAGGATCATCTAGTTCCAACCCCCTGCCATAGGCAGGGACACCTCTCACTGGTACAGGTCACTCTATCTGCTTCTAAATGTATGGAGAACACAGTGGTCAGAAAATGGTTATCAGGTTAACACATTTTCAGTGCTTTCCTCCCAGAGCACCTGTTTACTACTGCCAGTGTTAAAACACAGTAAAGCACAGCACAGCTCTGTAAAACCACTTTTTGTTACTTTGAGTTTTTGTTCTGATTGCACTTGCATATAAACACACACCCAAAGTACTAATTGCTTTGTATGGGTGAAACTGTCAGTGCAAAATACAAAACTGATTGTAAAATACCAAATAAATGTGACATTAAGTGTTTTGTTTTTTTTNTACCAAATAAATGTGACATTAAGTGTTTTTTTTTTTTAAAACAAAAAGAGGCTGCAGTTGTTGAATGACCTCTAACCTTAGTATTGGAATAGCTCAACAGCTCTTCTTCTGCCCCTTTACTCTGCTCTCCTCAGACCCACCTGGAGTACTATGTACAGTTCTGGAGCCCCCAGCACAGGAAGGACATGGAAGTATTGGAGAGGGTCAAGAGGAGGCCACAAAGATGCTCAGAGGGCTGCAGCAAACTTCCTGTGAGGGCAAGCGACAAGAGTTGGGGCTCTGCAGCCTGGAGAAGAGAAGACTTCCAGGAGACCTTAGAGTAGCCTTCCAGTATCTGAAGGGGGCCTACAGGAAGGCTGGGGAGGGACTATTGACAAGGTCTTGCAATGCCAGGACAAGGGGCAATGGGTTTGAACTGGCAGAGGGGAGATTTGGACTGGATGTTAGGAGGAAGTTGTTTGCAGTGAGGGTGGTGAGACACTGGCACAGGTTGCTCAGGGAGGTTGTGGCTGCTCCCTCCCTGGAGGGGTTGAAGGCCAGGTTGGAGGAGGCCTTGAGTGAGCTGTACTAGTGGGAGGTGTCCCTGCCTATGGCAGGGGGTTGGAACTAGATGATCCTTGAGGTCCCTTCCAACCCTACCATTCTATGCAAACATGCTGTTGGTATCAGAAAATGCAGTCACTTAGAAGAGACTTAGCTAAAAAAGTAAAATCTCTGAACAGAATTAGTTCTGTTATAGTGCAAGCCAGGACACATGGGTTCAGGGTTTGCAGGAATACCTGTGTCAAACACTGTCCAAGCGTGTGAACGAAAAAGGCAGGGTGCCATCTGCTTGGAAGGTTCTGCAGGTTCCTCTCTATCTCTTCAGCTCCTCCCTGTCCCTTTCCTACCAAGTCTCAACCCTCGTGGCAGCTGAGCTGCAGCTTCTCACGTACATTACTAGCAGGAGAGCAGCTTATTCTGCTTTACTATATTTTGTGTAGGAATAGTTAACTTTCAAACAGTGTTCAGGAGACATACAGAAATAAATTCACCCCCCCACCATGCTTTCCCCTTAAAAAAACACTTCCTATAGTTTGCAGAAGACCACACAAAATATTTCTAAGGCATTGGGCTTGTTACACAGATTTTTCCTCACTGCCTATATGGCAAAGCATTTCACAGCAGTAAAAATTATGGGGCTGCATAGAGTGAAATGTAAGGAAAGCTGTTGAAGAACAGCACTGCACAGCGTGAGTGGGAGAGGGAAGAAGTCAGTCATGAGACCAACAAGTGAAGGAGAAATAAAAAGAGTCATAAAACAAACTGCCATTCAAAACTCCCTTTCCATAGCAAGGCCATTACTGTGGCTTTTGACAGCTTCACAAAATGGGGATAATTTGGGAATGATCCTGAGGATACATTTTATAGAATCATAGAATGATAGAATGGTAATGTTGGAAGTGACCTCAAGGATCATCCAGTTCCAACCCCCTGCCACAGGCAGGGACACCTCCCACTAGCACAGCTCACTCAAGGCCTCCTCCAACCTGGCCTTCAACCCTTCCAGGGAGGGAGCAGCCACAACCTCCCTGGGCAACCTGTGCCAGTGTTTCACCACCCTCACTGCAAACAACTTCCTCCTAACATCCAGTCTAAATCTCCCCTCTGCCAGTTCAAACCCATTGCCCCTTGTCCTGTCATTACAAGACCTTGTCAATAGTCCCTCCCCAGCCTTCCTGTAGGCCCCCTTCAGATACTGGAAGGCTACTCTAAGGCCTCCCCTAAGCCTTCTCTTCTCCAGGCTGAAAAGTCCTAACTTTCTCATCCTGTCCTCATAGCAGAGCTGCTGCAGCCCTCTGAGCATCTTCGTGACCTCCTCTGGACCCACTCCAACACTTCCATGTCCTTCCTGTGCTGAGGGCTCCAGAACTGCACACAGGACTCCAGGTGAGGTCTGAGGAGAGCAGAGTAAAGGGGCAGAATCCCCTCCCTTGCCCTGCTGCCCACACTGCTCTTGCTGCAGCCCAGCACTCAGTTGCTGTCTGGGCTGCATGTGCACACTTCAACAGTGTCTGCCTCTAGTACTGACAATGCTGAAAGTTTCAAGTTAGTACCAAGGATTGAAGTGCAGACCAAGGACATTGCTAAATCTTGTGCACCATGTTGGGGATGCAGAAAGTAAAAGGCTGCACTTATGGGCAGGATTGGACAGGACAGATGACCCTAAACTGACCCACCAGGGATTCCAGTCTCTATACCTCATATTCAGTATAAAGCTCAGGGATCATGAGAGTCCTCAGGGATCATGAGAGTCAAGCTTTCCTCTTCAGTGGCCAACATCTAAGGAGGACTCTGTTCTGCTTTTGATTCCAATCTATTTGTTCCTGAATCTAGTTCCTGAATCCAACTTCTGAAATCAGTTCCCATCAGCCTCTGAGTCCAGTCTGCAACTTCCCCAGTGCCTGCCCACAGCACTAGCAGTGATGGTGATGTAATTGGATATTAGTTCTGTAATGTGTTTGATTTTATTGCTTTTATTATAGAAACTAGTTTAGTTTTCTTTTTCAGCCCCTAAGACTCTCTCCTTTATTATCTTTCTCTTTCCTTTGGGGAAGAGAGAGGGGTTAATAGAGAACACCAGGAGCTAGTCCAGTGGCCAGCCTGGCCCTAACCCTTGACACCATGCTTAAATGAAGCAACAGCTGTGATGAAGATGCTCCTGCCTGGCCCTTTCCTAGGCTTTGCTAGGACACATCTGATACTGAAGCAAGCTGGGGTGATACTTGTGCATTTCCTCCATCCATTGCACGGCCTCGCTGATGCCACCATGGCTACCCTAGGGTGGAGAGTGAGACCTGTCTCCTACCTTCCCACTTGCTGTGACAAGATGCTCCCCTTTCTCTGCTTCATGCCTGCTCACCTAGAACTCTCCTCAGGAAAAGAAGGCAGTGTGGCAAATGGAAGTAGCTGTGGGCTGCCGTTTAAGCAGCCTGAAGCTCATAGCCAGCGCATGTCCATGTCTCTCCCATCAAATGATGGGAAGGGAGGTCAAAAGAGCTCAGTTGGAAACAACTGCCAAGGGTAGCAAATGCTTACAAATTAATATGCCTTTGGGAAGGAGACAGGCAGTGCAATTTTGATGAGAAAGACTGCTTTCAGTTTTGGGCTTAATCATGCAAGGTGCTGAGTGCTTTCAGTCCTCATTCATGTTGATGGGAACTGACTGTCCTCAGGCTACCTGGTAAGCATTGTTGCTAGGTCAGTCTTCATTCCCCTCTCCTCTGCATGTCTGTCACTTCACTTCCCAAAGAATGTCTTATTTGATGTCATCTGTAGGACAGGGAATTAATGAGGTTTTCTTTTAGAGTCTTCCCACTTATCCCTAGAAAATCCCCTTTGTTATAAACCTCTACGAGGACGAAGGAAAAGAACTAGTTGGGTATTTGTGCCACCCCTTTCACAGAGTGGGGAGGGAGGGTTTTGGATCTGCTTTGTGTCTCTGCAAGCTATGTTGAAAAGAATCATAGAATCATAGAATGGTAAGGTTGGAAGGGACCTCAAGGATCATCTAGTTCCAACCCCCTGCCATAGGCACCTGCTTGGTGTTTAGTTGCCCTTATGGGCTGTGCTTCTTTGACATTTCATAGAATCATAGAATCATAGAATGGTAAGGTTGGAAGGGACCTCCAGGATCATCTAGTCCCAACCCCCTGCCACAGGCAGGGACACCTCCCACTAGTACAGCTCACTCAAGGCCTCCTCCAACCTGGCCTTCAACACCTCCAGGGAGGGAGCAGCCACAACCTCCCTGGGCAACCTGTGCCAGTGTCTCACCACCCTCACTGCAAACAACTTCCTCCTAACATCCAGTCTAAATCTCCCCTCTGCCACTTCAAACCCATTGCCCCTTGTCCTGGCATTGCAAGACCTTGTCAATAGTCCCTCCCCAGCCTTCCTGTAGGCCCTCTTCAGCTACTGGAAGGCTACTATCAGGTCCCCTGGAAGCCTTCTCTTCTCCAGGCTGCAGAGCCCCAACTCTTGTAGCCTGTCCTCATAGCAGAGCTGCTGCAGCCCTCTGAGCATCTTCGTGGCCTTCTCTGGACCCAATGGTATGTTGAGCTGTGCGATTCTCAAAATGTAAATGGAATGTTTATCAGATGGATTATTTTCTAAAAGCACTGGCAAAATTACAGTAATTACTTTTCCTCCTGCTACATTATCTGTATTCCCAAGAAACTCTACAAATTCTTACAGAAAATAAATAATTATTTACTTAAAAGATCAGAATAACTGAATAAAGCTTCCCTTCGCTTCTCACAAACCCCAGCATTTCTCATGAACAAAAAGCTGCTATTGGCTGCAAAAGCTTTTTGCTGGGGATGTGGCAGAGGAAAAAGAAACTGCCAGTGCAAACTTTTTCAAGGAGATCACTCAGTACTGATCTAGAGTTTCCAGAAATTATACTTACTCTAAATTTTAGACCTCATCTGGAGCCCCCAGCATAGGAAGGACATGGAAGTGTTGGAGCAGGTCCAGAGGAGGCCACGAAGATGAGTAGAGGGCTGCAGCAGCTCTGCTATGAGGACAGGCTACAAGAGTTGGGGCTCTGCAGCCTGGAGAAGAGAAGGCTTCCAGGAGACCTTAGAGTAGCCTTCCAGTATCTGAAGGAGCCTACAGGAAGGCTGAGGAGGGATTATTTACAAGGTCCTGCAACAGCAGGACAAGGGGCAATGGGTTTAAAGTGGCAGGGGGGAGATTTAGACTGGATGTTAGGAGGAAGTTGTTTGCAGTGAGGGTGGTGAGACACTGGCACAGGTTGCCCAGGGAGGTTGTGGCTGCTCCCTCCCTGGAGGTGTTGAAGGCCAGGTTGGAGGAGGCCTTGAGTGAGCTGTGCTAGTGGGAGGTGTCCCTGCCTATGTCAGGGGCTTGGAACTAGATGATCCTTGAGGTCCCTTCCAACCTTACCATTCTATGATTCTATGATGTTCAGAAGGAAAGTCAGAAGAATTTCTTCATGCTCACCTGGGGTCAAGAACTCCAACCATGAGTTCAGCCAGGACCTTCTCACCACTTCCTTTAAAGCTCACTTTGAAAGAAAGAGGTTCACAGCCACTCTCACATATCTCCGACCTTGGAATAAGGCAGTGTCCCCAGGGAGTGTGTCTGGATCTCAGGTAACCTGTCTGAGGTTGTACACTGTACACTGTGTACAGTGTACCTGTACACTGAAACAGGGTGTTCACCCACCCTGTTCATCACACTGTTCACCATGAGCTGTGAGGATGAGAAGAAGCAGTGGGGTGGTGCTACACACCCAACAAATTGCCCAGAAGGACAATTATTCCTTTAGCAATAGCACTAAGATCTGAGACTACTTCCAATTCTTAGGATACTGTTTTAGCCTCTGAACTAACCTTCTTCCCCTAAAATATTAGTGTGGGAGCTAACATGTAGGCACTTGGCCTTATAGTGGAGGCTATGTCATCCTCCAGACATTCATTTGAGCCTGAGTAAGTAATCACCATGGAACTTCAATCTCATCCATTTCACAGGATCACAGGATCACAGCATGTTAGGAGTTGGAAGGGATCTCTAGAGATCATCAAGTTCCACCCCCCCCCTGCCAGAGCAGGACCACAGAATCTAGCTCAGCTCGCACAAGAATGCATCCAGATGGGTCTTGAAAGTCTCCAGAGAAGAAGACTCCACAACCTCTCTGGGGAGCCTGTTCCAGTGCTCCATGACCCTTACAGTAAGGAAGTTCTTCCTCATGTTGAGGTGGAACTTCCTGTGCTGTAGTTTCCATTCATTCCCCCTTGTCCTGTTACAGGGTACAACTGAGAAGAGTTTGTCCCCTCCACCTTAACCCCCAGCCCTCATATATTTATAAATATTGATTAGATCCCCTTTCAGTCTTCTCTTCCCCAGACCAAAAAACCCCAGGTCCCTTAGTCTCTCCTCATAAGGCAATGCTCCAGCCCCTTAATCATCTTTGCAGCCCTCCATTGGACTCTTTCAAGTAGATCCCTGTCCCTCCTGAACTGAGGAGCCCAAAACTGAATGCAGTATTCGAGATGAGGTCTCACCAGGGTAGAGTAGAGGGAGAGAAGAACCTCCCTCCATCTACTGGCCACACTCTTCTCAATGCTCATGCCCTAAGTCTATGGAGGTGCCATGGGAAGCAGTGCTGTCCTGTAATGTGGGACTGTATAAAGTTAGAAAATATCTCAAAAGAGACTAAGTAACTAATTGAACATCGTGACTGCACCGCTACATAAACTCCTTGAAAGAGCAGCAAAGGGTGAAAATTGCTGATGGCAATTTCCACAGTAGAGTAATTTAGCTCAGAGGCAAAGAGACTGGTTAAGGAGAGAGAGAATATCTATGTCAGTGTGGGAGGAGGTGAATTCATACAAGGGGGAGTGCATTAGAATATGTGTGAGTGTGGAGGAGGACTAGAAGTGCAGTCTCTCAGAATTAGGGCAGATTCTGCATTCATAGTAGACCTTGCAGAGAATCTCTGTGTGTGCATAAGGATATGTGTGCACACATGGCTGGGCTTGGTCATCTCGAGGTCTTTGGTGGTTTTTGAGTCAGTTGTCTGGAATATACTCCAGTTAGAATCATAGAATCATAGAATGGTAAGGTTGGAAGGGACCTCAAGGATCATCTAGTTCCAACCCCCTGCCAGAGGCAGGGACACCTCCCACTAGTACAGATCACTCAGCCAACCTGGCCTTGAACACCTCCAGGGAGGGAGCAGCCACAACCTCCCTGGGCAACCTGTGCCAGTGCCTCACCACCCTTACTGCAAACNAAGCCTTCTCTTCTCCAGGCTGCAAAGCCCCAACTCTTGTAGCCTGTCCTCATAGCAGAGCTGCTGCAGCCCTCTGAGCATCTTCGTGGCCTCCTCTGGACCTGCTCCAACAGTTCCATGTCCTTCCTGTGCTGAGGGCTCCAGAACTGCACACAGGACTCCAGGTGGGGTCTGACAAGAGGTATTCTAGGTTCTTCTTCTAAATGCAGTGGTTTAAAAAAAAAAAAAAAACAAAAACACACAGACACATAAAAACAACCCAAAACCAAACCAAACCAAACCAAACAAAAAAAAAACCCAAAAAAACCACAAAAAACCCCAAAACAAACAAACAAACAAACAAAACCCAAAAAAACCCCACAACCTTGAAGGTGGGATTGGCAGCCAGGTGAAGATGCAAAATCCAGAAGATGTAACAGGGATCTGGAGTGTCCATATAAAAGCAGCAAGATTCTTTCTAAAATGTTTTTCAGGAAGTGGGAAGGTGAGGAGGGGGAGATGGCAAGGTGGGGGCTGTTGCTATAATTGCCTGTTGGAAGTCAGCTGGTGCATGAGCAGTACCTTTCAAAAGAAGGACTATAGGGTGGATAGGCAAAGGAAGACATGTATAGGCTTCTGTGTCACTGAAAATAAGGAGTAGGAGCTAAATTGGCACAGGTTTCTCCTCTTTTCTCTTTCACCTCACCAGTGCATTGAGGTGGGTGAAAAGAAGATGGTGTTTGCTGTAACTCAGAGACATTGGTTGTACACAGGAGCACACTGCTGCTAGGAAATCAAAGGCTGAACCAGTGAGAAATTATGTTCTACAGCAGTTTACACAAATATATCTCTTTATGGAGGTATGAAGTAAATCCAAGGCCTTTATGCACACTACATCTCTCTAAAATATATGCCAGGCAAGCAGTCAGATGTTTAGGCTCTAGTTTCTCCTCATTGCTGGTTTCCCTGGTAATCCACTCGAGCAGTATCCCAGCTTTGAGACTCCTAAACACAAATTTTTGGGCTCATTTCCAGTCACTTATCTTTCCAGTGGGAAAAGTCTATTTCTTACTTCTCCCACTTAGGCACAGAAATTTATACTTCTGATTCATGCTGTGAAGGACTGAGGGGAAGCTGTTATGGTGGTAATACCAATTGTCCCATATCCCTCAGTAGCTTTAAAGTGTTTAGCAAAGGCTCAGGAAGTGTGGGACTGTATGACAGGAAAATAAAGTGTTTGTGCAAGGATCGCAACTGCCCCTTTACACTTCACTTAATCATGTTTGCAAAGCCAAAGTTTCTTCTGATTAAGGAAACACCTCAGAAGAGAAGGGTTTCACCTTGAAGATGTGTTCTTCACCTCCGTTTCTGAAAGCACTGAAGAGTAAAACAAATATATTCTCTGTTGTCAACATTGATCATAATAAATCAGAGAATCCTAGAATGGTAAGGTTGGAAGGGACCTCAAGGATCATCTAGTTCCAACCCCCTGCCACAGGCAGGGACACCTCCCACTAGTACAGGGCACTCAAGGCCTCAAAGCCTTGATGAGACCTCAAAGCTCATCAAGTCCAACCCATTACCACAGCCCTCAAGACCAGACCATGGCACCAAGTGCCACGTCCAAACCTGCCTTGAACACCTCCAGGGACGCTGACTCCACCACCTCCCTGGGCAGCCCATTCCAGCAGTCAATGACTCTCTCAGGCAACAACTTTCTCCTCACCTCCAGCCTAAACTTCCCCTGGCACAGCTTGAGACTGTGTCCTCTTGTTCTGCTGCTGCTTGCCTGAGAGAAGAAAGCAACCTCCTCCTGGCTACAAGCACCCTTCAGGTAGCTGGAGACAGCAAGAAGGTCTCCCCTGAGCCTCCTCTTCTCCAGGCTAACCAATCCCAGCTCCCTCAGCCTCTCTCCATAGGGCTGTGCTCCAGGCCTCTCCCCAGCCTCGTTGCCCTTCTCTGGACATGCTCAAGCACCTCAATGTCCTTCTTAAATTGAGGGGCCCAGAACTGGACACAGGACTCAAGGTGTGGCCTAAGCAGTGCAGAGTCCAGGGGGAGAATGACCTGCCAGTTCCTGCTGACCACACTATTGCTGATGCAGGCCAGGATGCCATTGGCCTTCTTGGCCACCTGGGCACACTGCTGGCTCATGTTCAGGCAGGTGTCAATCAGCACCTCCAGATCCCTTTCTGTTTGGCTGCTCTCCAGCCACTCCCAGCCCAGCCTCTAGCTCTGCATGGGGTTGTTGTGGCCAAAGTGCAGCACCTGGCACTTGGATTTGTTGAGCTCCATCCCCTTGGACTCTGACAATATGTCCATGTGGTCGAGGTCCTGCTGCAGAGCCCTTCTGCCCTCCAACCCAGCAACATCAGCCCCCAGCTTGGGGTCAGCTGCAAACTTGCTGGTGACTGACTCGATGCCCTCATCCACATCATCAATGCAGATGTTACAGAGGATGGGGCCTAGTATGAATCCCTGGGTTCTCGCCTTGCCTTAAGAAATCTTTTTTCTGTCAATACTTGAGACAGGTCAATCACTTTGAAAAAAAAAAAATAAAGTTTTAGATTAAATCTGAGGAATGGGAGGGAATTCACATTACTTGAGCTAGCAAAGCACTGCACAGGGTCATTAAACAACTATTTTTAGAAACTATTTTCTTTTAAGATGCATTTATAATGTGTATTTAGATAGCATTTTCCCTTAAGTGTCAGAGATTGGAAGCAGTATGAAAAGTCATTTCGTGTTTAAAACACAATCACATTCTCCTGGCTGGTGATAAATATGGAATTTGACATGAGGGAAATGCTCCTCTATTAATCTGATCAGCTTTTTTTCTTTCTTTGTTTTCTAATTTGTCCCTTTAGACTTTTTTTTTTTTTTTTTGCAACCCCTTGGACATGATTTTTTTTTTTTCTTTGCCTCCTCAGAGATCCTGCAATGATATTCAGTTCCTTGGGAAATTAGATTTGTCAGCTTTATTTCTGGTTGCTGTCTACATTAATTTTATAATTAAAACCCGAATGTGTGTGTCTAATATGTATGAATCTGCAAAAAGCAGGGAGAGAAAATGTGTTTGAACCTACTCAAAAGGAGCAGTTTGGCACATGCCAGCGTTAACATTTCACTGAGAGAAAGGGAATCATAGAATCATAGAATGGTAAGGTTGGAAGTGACCTCCAGGAGCATCTAATTCCAAGCCCCTGCCATAGGCAGGGACACCTCCCACTAGTACAGCTCACTCAAGGCCTCCTCCAACCTGGCCTTGAGCACCTTCAGGGAGGGAGCAGCCACAACCTCCCTGGGCAACCTGTGCCAGTGTCTCACCACCCTCACTGCAAACAACTTCCTCCTCACATCCACTTTCAATCTCCCCTCTGACACTCCAAACCCATTCCCCTTGTCCTGCCATTCCAAGCCCTTGGCAATAGTCCCTCCCCAGCCTTCCTGTAGCTCCCCTTCAGAATATTTTTTTTTTGGCACAGAGCTCAGGGAACATGTAGACAAACCAAGCAAAAAGTCAGGAATCTGAAAAATGAGTCTGTGAAGCATTTGAAGTCATAAATCAGTTTCTGCTAAAACATTCAAATACAGATTAGTGGATTGCAAATTTGGTATGCACTACAGGCTTTGCTCATTTATACAGCTATTACCTGTGTTGTATTATGTGTATAAGGCTGAGATAACAAAGTTTAATCTGGGAACTCCTCTCCTACCCACATCCTCTCAACTTCATTTCACCCTAATTCCCATCATTCAATACATTTTAAGCCAGGGGAAATAATACCTTTTCCTTCCTCAATTCTATAGTATCTGGCATTATTATTCACCTCATACACTATAGCAAACTATTCACTGTGTGCAGTTCTGGAACCCTCAGCACAGGAAGGACATGGAAGTGTTGGAGTGGGTCCAGAGGAGGCCATGAAGATGCTCAGAGGGCTGCAGCAGCTCTGCTGTGAGGACAGGCTGAGAGAGTTGGGGCTCTGCAGCCTGGAGAAGAGAAGGCTTCAAGGGGACCTGATAGTAGCCTTCCAGTATCTGAAGGGGGCCTACAGGAAGGCTGGGGAGGGACTATTGACAAGGTCTTGCAATGCCAGGACAAGGGGCAATGGGTTTGAACTGGCAGAGGGGAGATTTAGACTGGATGTTAGGAGGAAGTTGTTTGCAGTGAGGGTGGTGAGACACTGGCACAGGTTGCCCAGGGAGGTTGTGGCTGCTCCCTCCCTGGAGGGGTTCAAGGCCAGGTTGGAGGAGTCCTTGAGTGAACTGTGCTAGTGGGAGGTGTCCCTGCCTATGTCAGGGGCTTGGAATTAGATGCTCCTTGAGGTCCCTTCCAACCTTACCATTCTATGATTCTATGATTCACTTTGTCTGCAGCACCATAACCATTCTATGATTTGCCTCTTTTGGTGGTGTTTAGAATAAATCACTACCTGCATGTGGTGGTGGTGGCAGCTTTCCTGGAGTGGTATTGCTTTCAGAGGGTGGCAGCAGCAATGTGGTGCTCTGCAGATGTAGGAGCACCCTGGGCAGCAGCAATCCTGGTCCCTACCACTGAAAATCTTGCTTCCAGCCCCTACCACTGAAAACCTTGCTTCAAGTGGTAACATTTTCCAGCTGTTTCCATGTTGCACTGAAGTCAGAAGACTCTAGGGAGGCTAACAAGCTGTGCCCATACTAGGTGCAGCCAGGGCTTTTGTCCCCTTTCCTTTGTCCATCAGGACAAAATTCCTTTGAGTAGGTAGCATCTCATCATGCAAAACTAATTCATGTTGTGCATTTATATAAAACTTTATAGGGTATGAATTGCAATTACTTGTTCCTTACCTCTTTGTGAATTGAATGGGTTGTGATTTACATGTGGATTTCCCTAGGCAGAATTATAGAATCATAGAAAGGTTTAGGTTGGAAGGGACCTCAAAGATCATCTAGTTCTAACCCCCAGCACAGGCAATGACACCTACCACTACAGCAGATCACTCATTCAACCTGGCCTTGAACGCCTCTAGGGAGGAAGCAGCCACAACAATCCTGGGCAACCTCTGCCAGTGTCTCACCACCCTCACTGCAAAGAACCCCTTCCATTATCTAGTTTGAATCTCCCCTCTGCCAGTTTAAACCCATTGCCCCTTGTCCTGTCATTGCAAGATCTTGTCAATAGTCCCTCCCCAGCCTTCCTGTAGGCCCCCTTCAGATACTGGAAGGCTACT
>VWZE01007085.1:146117-207719 GCA_013396675.1 Eubucco bourcierii | reverse complement strand
CCAGTAAGCACTACCTAGTATCACAGTAGGTCAATGAGGAGGAATGAGTGGATGATCTATCACCACAAGTTCCACTACAGAAACAAAACTCCTCAGTGACTCCAACAAGTTTCACCCTTTGAAACACCACCAGGCAGAAGCCATGCTGATACTTGTTTTCAACAGTGGCCAACAAAATCCCTTCACTTGATCCTTAAGTGAGAGAGAAAACACTTAACTGAATTCTCACCAAGATGCATCCACAGTCTTGAGAGCAATATAAAAAAAAGAATTTAAAAAAGGGAACATTTATAAAGAAGTTGAGGTCACAGCTGTCCATCACAGATTATGCTCCCAGTTGTGACCTACCCATATCACTGCTCTACAAGGCTGATTCTTTTATCTTTTGGCTCCTCAAATGCATCCATGACACTGGCACAGCACAAGCGTCATCCACCCTTCTGACTTGGATGGGCTTTTTCTATTCATCCTTTTAAGCAACGGAGAAAGCACAAAGACCTTGTTTGTAGCCCAGAGACTTGAAGTTCAAAAC
This sequence comes from Eubucco bourcierii, assembly GCA_013396675.1. Lineage (NCBI taxonomy): Eukaryota > Metazoa > Chordata > Aves > Piciformes > Ramphastidae > Eubucco > Eubucco bourcierii. Next base: position 207,187 of record VWZE01007085.1, on the reverse strand, counting down.
CAGACATGTGAAATCTAATTAGAAATTTCAGGGAATAAGGGAAAAAAAAAAAAAAAAAAAGAAAGAACTTTTTTTTTTTGGTGGGGGGAAGTCAGAAATCTGGAGGCTAGCATCTCAAAGCCTGGGTGAAGCCGATAGGTTATAACGAAACGTGGAGAACAGTTAAGGTCACCAAGCTGCCTCCCTACTAGAAAGTGGACCTTGCTTGGCACAAATCTTTTTTTCAAAAGATGTCAACACTGCCAGATTTCCATGTAAATAAACAGGACCTGTGCAAGCAATCATCACAGAAAGGGACAGAACGCAGGCAGCAGCTGCTGAATGTGCACACTGAAGTCCTACAGAAGTTGCAAGCACCAGAGGAACCCAACTAAGAGCTGTGCAACAACCAAAGTACAAGCACTGCTGAAGCAGCATTAGCTAAATAAAGGATGATGAAGGCAGGAATTTGCACAGCTGCTAAACACTGGAGGTTTGCATGTACACATGAATGCTTATCAAGGAAATTTACATCAGCAGTAGATGCCAACAGCCTCAGTTTAAATCAGTGATCCACAAGCAAAGAGACTGATCAGCTTCTTTCTTTGATTACTTTTTCCAGCAAGCTGAACTCCACAGGTCAAATCTTGTTATAATTTTTCACTAGGAGTGTGACTCGTAGCTCATGCAGCCTGCAAAGTATTGTGTTGTTCCCTTCCCTACAAGCACACACTCAGCAGCAGTCCCTGCAGTAAGAACCCTCTCTACTTCTGGAGTCTAACTTCCACAGGAAAGTCACATCTTGAAGTGGAGCTGCACATACACACAAGGTCTTCCATATTAAGGCTCTTGCTAGAATTGATTAGTTGAGCTAGTTCTCATCTCAACTTGGCAACAAGAGTACTTAACACAGTACCTAGCAGTCCAATTATTAGGTCATATGTAAACAGAAAAACCTCTCAGCCAGCTAGTGACTATTTTATGGTAAGTTTCAGGACAGAAGCAAAGTCAGATCACTTGTGACCCAAAGTTTACAAACACTTCCCCGAGCAGTTGAATGCAATGAGCCCTTTTCAATTAAGAAGTACTTGGAAACTACCCTCAGCTTGCTATGCACAGAAATCTGTGATTTTGCTTATCAATTAAGTACTGTTACCAAACGTAACAAACTGCTCCTTTTGTTCTTTGTTGGTTAGGGAACAATAGCAGCCTTTGTCATACTCTCAGCACTGCTATTTTTAGGATGTGTCTCTTTAGAGACCATTTCCCTCAGTTGATTTCTTCCACCTTTACTTAGCTCAGTCTACAGACATGAATTCTTTATTAGCAAAACGCTGCCTGCTCTAAGTGCTAAATCCTGCCCCAAAAGAGAAGTATCTGTTAGGTCAAGTTCTTTTTCTTCCCCCCAAAGCAATTGTTTGGAATCATGGTTCAATTTCCATCTCTTCAGGGCCGCTACCAGGTTAATTCAGAGACTGAAACATGTTCTTTATCTCCAGAAATGTAAATGTCTGTGTAAAGAAGTCATAATTCTACTACTTCATATCCTTATTTTACAGACTTCATTAGCTGTAGACTTAGTGCTTACAAGTATGGCTTAGTCAAACACTCGTCAGTGTTAAGTTAATGATCTCAACGTTCTTAAAGGTCTTCTCCAACCTAAGCAATTTTGACACAGTGGGCCAAAGCCTGAAGTTTCACAGCAAATGTGGATCAGTCTTTATCACACAGCAAGCAGGAGGGATGCAGAGTACCCTAAATAATGGTTACACAGCCTCCTTGCACCAGAGTGCAGAGTACCACTACATCCTTGCTGGAAACAAAGAGCTGGGATCCATGTGAAATGTGCAAAAGAAAAGCACAAAGAAATCGACATTCCCTTTAACTTAATGGGTTCCAATCCAATGGAAGTTCAGAGAAAATACTCCAGAAGAACCTGATCCACCAACTACAAAGAGTAACTGTCTTGAAAGTTCTCTTTTTCATGGGTTTTTAAGTTTTCCTTTCAAATTCCAGGACAGATGCACATTTCAAGTCTCTTTAGATAAAAGGAAAATTCATTCTTTCTGGTAGGACTCTATGATTTTATTTCTCCATCTACTCAAAGAGCACTATTTAGCAAGGGATGCTGGTGGGTGGATTCCTGCAGCACTCACCACATCTCCAAGAGGGCTGTGGGAATTTGTGGGAGCACAGAACTAAGTTAATATGGCATCAGATGACTACTGCCAGCAAATGTAGACCCAATGCTATGTGGTACACTGTACATTCTGGCATTAGCCTAAAAAGAAAGATGACAGACCTGGCAGACATCTGCTTAGCCAGATCTAACAGCATTTGAGCCTAAGGCAAAAAAATTTAGCAGAGCTACCTTCCAGAAAAGATCAAAATAAGATTATGCCAGAAGTACGATTATATTAATGCTCAGAGCAATGTGAACCAGCAAACAGAAACAGCAACTCAGAGGCAATCTGTGCTTTCTCCCTTGCTCACCAACTTTCACATCTCTGTGTTCTTGCATTCTGTCATAGGTTTCCTACATTCCCTTCCTCTCTTCTTTCTCTATTAAGTTTCTTGATTCTCTTTTGTTTGTTTTGAAGGTTAGCGTTTACATTTTGTTTTCCTCTCCCTAAATTTTGTTACATCCTTGCTACCACTTCCCTCCACTTGAAATCAGGTTAAGTTAAAGTTATGATGCTAGAGCTAAGAGTTACACTGGACTGGGATGCTAGCACATGTTTTAGCATGGCACAGAATTTCTTACTTGAATAAAAGATACAGGAACCCAGGGCACCAGAGGTTCTTTACAGACTTTCTGAAGCCAAGTTCAAAGAGACTTTTAATACTGATGGGTATAAGTTCATTTCTGTTAGCCCAGGTCACCCCTCTGTTACAATCCTCTTGTGGACTAAGATGACTTTGAAATAACAAAAGCAAAATCATTCTTTGTATTCCCTCAATCTGAGTCCAGCTTGCAATTTTAAATTCATATTTTTCATTACAACTGTGTATTTTAAGCTCTTCCAAGAAAAACTAATTCCACTCTATAGGACAATACAGTAACTACATAACAGGAAAGAAGTCATGTTACAGTTTTGTGTTCTCTCAAGGAAAGACAATCAGAGTTAAGAGGGTAAGAGAAGGAAAGGACCATTGTACCGTATTTGCCATTTGCAGGGCTGGATCCATCAAGCCAAGGATTTCTTCATTGTAACTTGACTCCAGACTAATTATGTCATCTATCACGTCATCCATCTGCAGCAGAAAAGGCAGACAAAGAAACACATGACAGTTACTAAAACCATTAGGATACAGAGGTCTGACAAAGCACACTGGTTCTCTGCAGCATGGGCCCAAGCAGAGGTGCCTGTGCAGTTCTACTGTGCTCTGAATCCATCCCTCAGCCATGTTTCCTGTTACTCAGCCAGGACAGTTAAGTAATGACAAAGCTGAGGTTTCATGGTCTAACCTGCTCCTCATACTAGCACTTAGCCTGCACTATCTACACAGGTCCTCCCAAAACTTTATAGGAGATACCTCCTTGTAGAACAACCTACACTGATGATGCGACTCACTCTCTCCTGTGCAGCACTGTCTCCTTCCTTCCTCTAGTTATGGGGCCAAAACTTCCATATAGATAGACAGTAAGTAATGCCCAAGCACCTGACATCTGCAGGGGGAGGAAAAGGCTTGCTTGTGGGTGACAGGCTGCCCACTCTCAACAAATCATTGGATACAAGCCCTTCATAAACTCTCCCAGAAAACACCACCCAAGAGTAGTTTGGAAATTATTTTAGATTGTTTAAGCCATCTTCTTTATGGAGCTAAGCTGCAAGATGTCTCTGTAAACCCCTATGTGGTCAGGAGACAAAGAGGTCTCCAAAACACCCACACAAGTGCTCTGAAATGTCCTGCAGAACTGAGCATTTCCTCCTTGGTCACTATAAAAAAGTTTAATTGATAGTCTTACAAAATCAGTGTCTGAAAGGTGATGGCAGAAAGAGAAGCATATGAGACTTTGTATCATCTCAGGAAAGTGTGATCAGAATACACTGACTGGAAGTGAAGGTAAGGCTGAGGGAAATACAAAACAAACTCAAAACCTTTCAGATAGAATCATAGAATGGTAAGGTTGGAAGGGACCTCAAGGATCATCTAGTTCCGACCCCCTGCCATAGGCAGGGACACCTCCCACTAGTACAGGTTACTCAAGGCCTCATCCAACCTGGCCTTGAACACCTCCAGGGAGGGAGCAATCACAACCTCCCTGGGCAACCTGCGCCAGTGCCTCACCACCCTCACTGGAAAGAACTTCCTCCTAACATCCAGTCTAAATCTTCCCTCTGCCAGTTAAGAAAGCAAGAAAGGAACTAAGAGTTACAGCCCCTTTGTGAAGTCTTGTTACTAGAAATAAAAGCCCTCTTAGTTTAAAAAAAGAAAAGTTATAAAACAAAATAAAAGGAGAAGTACTGAGGACAAATTTTCATGGATGGACTAAAGCCTTCTCATATCACTTTTTAAAACGCAGTTGCAATCATCACAGATCTGGTCTTAGAAACTATCAGGAGAAGAACACATGCATGAAGTCTTGGGGAAATTGCATTAGAAAAGATTTCCTGAAATGAGGCCTTAAAGCATGACTGAGTTGCTATAGTGTTACAGTGCTAGAAATGCACTAACCCTCTTTGGGTGCCTTCATGAACTTTTGACATCAATGCTAATAAACAAGGTTGTTGGTTTGTTCCTTAAATGCATCTTATGTTCAGCTTCCTAAAGACACAATGGGGCAAGTTTATTTTTCAAGATAAATTCAAAGAAACATGCTCATAAGAAAGGGGACCTGCGCTCCAGCTCCTGTGTCATCCAGTACCTGCATGCATGATGCTCGTGAGTGTGTATTCAGAGCCGGGCACTCACTCTCAACCCTGCTTTGCTCTTCAAATTTATAAAATCCCTGCAGAAATTAAAAAAAAAAAAAAAAGAAAAAAAAAAAAAACCCCAAAAAAAAAAAAAAAAAAAAAAAAAAAAAAAAAAAAAAAGAAAAAAAAAAAAAAAAGGAAAAAGGAAAATAAAAATAGGAGAAATTTAAAAAAAAAAAATAAAAAAAAAGAGAAGCAAAGCATGGATCTGAGTTCATGGCACAGTCTCAGTCCCAAAACGAGCATGATTGAAACAGTGTCATGCACACATGTGCCTGATGACACAGCAAAGCGAAGCTGTAAATATCTTGAGGGGGGGAGGGAAAAAAATTTAAAAAAAAAAAAATTAGGTACAACTGGGATGATAAGATGGAACTATTTGATTTTCATTCCTTTTGAAGCCATGGAGCACAAGCAATTTCTCTTGCCTGTGCAAAATATGTTTTGTAATAACTGTTTCTCAAACTTGTATAATGTTTTTTTTTTCCTCAGAGTGCATCTGCAGTAAAAATCTGGCACAAAGGCTTGAGCGGGGAGGATGAGGGGACACAAGGAGCTCTGCAATTGTCTCCCATTTGTCAAGTTACAAAATTACTGACATGATTCTTACACTTGTTGACATCCTACAAATCATCTTCCTTCAGCACCTGAGCATACATGTCACAACTTACTAAGTTTTTGCCAGCAAAGATTGAGACAAGGTTGTAAAGGACTTCCAGGCAAAGGCTAGTGAAGTGTTACACTCGCAGCACTGAGCTCATCATAAAACAGCGATCAGTAACATCTTGGGGCAAGAGAATTACTCAAATTTTACTGTAAAAATAGCTAAAATATCAAAAGAAAGTATCAAAAAGCTTTGTGTTTTTCAGTTATTTTTGCTATGCTCTTTGCTCTTCCTACACTTAATGAGCCATAAATAACATTATTCCAGAAAGCTACAGCTTACAAAACTGCTTTGTACTCTCCAAAGGTCAATTATTCACTGCATGCAGCAAGTAAAAGGCGGGAGGGGAAGTTTTAATAAGCATAAACTACTAAAATAGTTCAAAAAAGAGGAAGTTGGAGGGACATGAGTTTTTTGTCTAAATGTTCTGTGCAAGTATATATTCACCAGACAGACCCAGACACACCAGTTGCATTTTCAAAGTGCACGGTTCAGGGAAGAAGATAAAAGTAACATCTTAACAATGAGCAAATACAGTTTAGAGCAGAGAGCAAGCAGGTTGCAATGCCATTGTGCTAAAGAACATGCATTACCTCTTTCTCACAGTTGGAGTTAAGGGTGAGCATAGCCATGGGGCTGTTGGGTGCGCTGCTTCCAGTTCCAGGTGGCATGACGTGATCACCAGGCTGGTTTGGACACGGCAAGCTCAGGGCTTGGTTGGCATGTTTATTTGCCAGAGTGGTAGAGAGGTACTGCTTTACCTGCTGCCGTTGGGCTTGCTGAATGTGGTACTTGGTTGGATTCTCAAGGTGAGTCTGCACCTGTAAGACAAAATCGAGGAGTGCTTTATTGTTTTACTAGAACGTTACAGATGCTGCCGACTTGAGCTCCACACTCATGACATATGCACCAGCCAAGTATTTGACTTAAAGGACAAACCTGAGCATCTCCACCGAACTCAAAAGCACTTCACTGGTTCGTTTACTTATTGTAAATATATTATATATATATATATAAAATATAATATAATAATCAATATATTGTATATACTTATTATATATAGTTGGTTTACTGTTACTTATTAACAGTAAACCAACAACTTCCACTTATTTTTCTACCAGGTAAGATTTCTCACTTCAGACCAACGCTCAGGTTTTCGGATTTGAGATCCTCCAGAGCAGACAGTTCTGCATTCAGACCTTCACCTGCACAACATCTAGTTTTCAGTAAGATGTGGAGAACCAAGGTGTACTGTAGGATTCATTTTACTTGTTAGTAGTTACTATTTAAAACCAATTAAGCAGTGGATTGCTGTCCTTTATCAGAAGTCAAGAAATAGAGGTTTGTTGTTGGCTTTGTAGGTTTTAGTCACTTAAGGAACTCAAGTAACACACTGGTTAAAAAACAAAAGGAATACACTTTTTTTTTTTTGCCTACAAATTATTTCAAGCTCAGATATATGTCCTAAATGCTATATAAGTAAGACAGCCTGTTTATAAACACATCATGCAAATAAGATGCAAGAAGAGAAGTGTTTCAGTTCAGATCAATCACTGTCCTCAGCAACAGCTATTTTTGTATGCAAGATAAGCTTTTCAGCACTTAGATTTTTTTTTATGTGTATATAAATTAGAAAGAAAAAGAATATATATATATATAAAAATATATATAAAAACCACAAAACACGAAAATCCCATACCAAACCAATTTCACACACCCTGAATAAGCATGAGAAGAAAGACAAACAGTTTTCCACACAAAATTTTCATCCCATCGTGGAAATTTTGTCATTAACATTTTTATCAGAAGGTAGAAAACAAACTCAACTAGAACACCACCCTAAGAAGACTTTTTTTGTTTGTTTTGAAACCTGTTCCATTAAAGTCACTTCTTAGTGTTCCAATTGACCACATAAAGTTCCCACTTATTTTCTGGAAGAAATTAACTAAAGCACACTAGATACCAGCAGAAAGGATTTCCTGTAGGCTGTAAGCCTTCTTAGCAACAGGTTTTAAAATAAAGCTGCAACAACAACTCACCTGATAATGATTATACTCAAGCATTTCCAGCATACTACTAATAGGTTGCAAGAGAAAAGCAGATGCAATATCCTTTGCTCTCTTGCTACTCCAGTTTGAGAGATTCCCTTATGGAAGCAACACAAACGAGCTACAGCAGAAGAAACTGAAATGCCACTGCTCAGACTTATAGTAACCTACGGCAATTAGCCACGCATGTAGAGAAGCAAACAGTTCACACAGGGGCTCTTCTTGGAAGCTAGGCAAGTTTAGCCCTAAATATTGGTATCATTTCCACCCCCCAAGCTTTGACATCATGCTTTTGCATAAGCATAAAAGGACCTTTTAAGTGATGGGCTATCAAAGTCAGATTGACAGTTTGCTCAAGGCTAACTCGCTATTCATCTTTCGTTCCAGCCGTACCAACACAGACAATGCTATTTTTCTTTGGCAGTAAGGTTAAAAGTTTTTAAGGACAGAGTAAGAAATAACTGAACCAATGCCCTACCAGCCTAACACACATCTCCTGGCAGTGGGGTGCACTGGATAAACTCATGAGGTTACACAGCCCTGTCTTCAGCTTCTGGATGCAGCTGTCCACCATTCTGCCACACATAGCTCCTAAGTCCACCCAGGACTGAATATGGAGGTCATGAAGAAGGTCTTTGGTGGTCTCATCCTCCCTGGTGGATTCTGGCTCTACTACTTGAAGAAGTTTTCCAGTTCAGGAATGGCTGACCATGGGCTAAAGCATGTTTCGAGCACTTACCTGCAATTGTCATGGTACTGTGGACAGTCCTACACCCTCCAGAACTTACTTTTTCCTTTCTACCTACTCCTCAACAAGAACCAGTACTCAAGCACAGGCATCAAAAGCTGCTCAACTTGCTTTATTTTCCAAGGGCTTCGCTGCATAAGGAACCAAACTTAAGAGAGTGTTTCGAGAGTTTAATCTGATTTGTTTCACTAAATGGCAACACAACACAATAGAGAAGTCTGCTGAGATAAGTACAGCACTTGCTTTGACAGTCCCAAACTGCATTATCAAGCTTCTTATCACCAGTGGAAGAGTTTGGCTACCCAGATAAGTTTATTTTCAGTTAAAATTTCATCTTCCAAGCAGATAAAAGTTATCAGTAAACCAGTTATTTTCCTAGCACTTATCTTTGAGGATGTTACTTTAAAAACAAGCTCTACTTTTCCATTGGAATTTGTCCATTCCTTTTCCTCCACAGGCATAACGATCCCACCAAGGCAACAGGATGGAGCAAAGCCTCTTTGAGCTGCACCCATCTTCTACCCACTCTTCAGGCTCCCAGGAGAGAGAGACCAGCAAAATTCCAAGATCCACATCTCAGCTCAATCAAATATTGTAATATATACTAATAAACTGAATGGGACCCCACTACATGTCAACTTCTGAAACACACTCTGCTTAACTGACAGGGGATTTTTGTTGGGAACGCACAAATTTATTTCCACAAGAACTTTGCTCAAGGATTTGTTGTATTACCCTAGCATAGTTAGTGTTATTTTGCTGCTCCATAATTATTTTGTTTTGTTTGTTTTTAAATGGAATATATTCCCCTCAATATGCCAGGGAAGGCAAGAGAAAGAAGTTGTGAACGTGAAACAAAGGAGTTGTGTTATTTCTCTAACTTCTAAAGTTGCAGATTTCTACTTAATAGAGGAGAGTAACTATTCCCTGAGAATTTTAATCTTGCTGGGAAGTGTGCCCTCGTTGGTACAGCGCAGCACATTGTAGAAGTTGCTGTCTGGCTCACAGAAAACAGTCTGTCCTTCTGGAAGCATTCTGAACAGTTAGCCACTAGACCACATTTTCACTAAGTCAACTCCAGCCACACATGGGCAACAAGTGACTCATTTGCTGCCAGGTGTCTGGGCTTCAAATTAGCAATAGGGGAGAGATGTTCTATTGCATTTACAGAAAATAATCTGCCAGAAGAAAAGCAGTCACTACACACTACATAACCTCCAAGGAGCAATGAGACTGGCCAATGGACTGGAGGGAAAATCTTACTAAGAGAGGTTGAGGAAGCTGGGGACTTCCTACCTGAAGGGAGCTCCCCTACCTGAAAGGAAGTTGTAGTAAGGTGGGGGTCAGGCTCTTCACCCAGTCAAACTTGTGACAAAGTTGCACCAAATGAAGTTTAGGTTGGATTTTAGGAAGCACTTCCTCATGGAAGGGCAATTAGACACTGGAACAGACTGCCCAGGGAGCTGGTGGAGTCAACATCCCTGGAGGTGTTTAAAAAAAGACTGGATGTGGCATTTAGTGCCATGGTCTGGTCAATGTGGTGGTGTTAGGGCACAGGTCAGACTTGATGTTCTCAGAGGTCTCTTTCAGCCTCAATTATTCTGTGATTCTGTTACCTGTCACCTTCTCACACAATTCCAGTAGGGAACCCAAGTGACACAGAGAACTGCCTTTTCTGTCATTAAACTGCTCCACAGGGATGCAAAGGTGAGATTTGGGTACTGAACATTTGGTCATACCAACTTTCACACTGAATACAAGAACACAAAATTAGTCTCCAAATGAAGGAGAAGGAGACTTACCTATTCCCACCCTGCACACCAGTGCCACAAGAACAGGTGCACACACAGGATAGAAACAGTTTCAGACACATTCCTTCTTGGACAGACATACCAGTTTCAACCAACCTCACCTTGGTGAAGCGTGAGACACAGACTACGGAGAAGGCATCTGAGAACTTCGGTTCCACTCTTTGTTGTGTCACTTAATGGTTTATGAGCTCCATCACTGAAATCTGATGGGGTAATCTTCATAAACTCAGTGCTTTCTGTTGAAACTCTCTATCCTCTTCTGCAGTCTCTACATCCAAGAGAGCCAGTATCTGCCTACTTGGGCAAATAGCCCAAATTGTACCAGTCATGGTCAGTCTGTAGGTAAGCTGCAAAGCAGTCTTTGCTTTGTTTTTGACAAAATCTCACAAGCAAAGAGCTGAAAACCAAACCCTAAATCAAAGTTCCACCACCCTGAAATTGAAACCATGAATAAACGCTTTAAGATTCAATTTTGGTCCTCAGCCCCTTCTTGACTTTGGGTTGAAGAATAGTTCTTGTTGTTAAGACTAAAACTTAAAACACAAAGTTCAAGACGACAACAATTTACTGGTTTGGATGCACTCCTCAAGACTTGCATCTGAATGGGGACAGATGTGTAGGAAAAATTAACAACTTCAAATGGAACCATCTGGATCTCCTAATGCCTAACCTAAACCTCCCCTAGCACAACTTAATGCCATTTCTTCTTGTCCTAGGAGTTGGACTTGTGAAAAAAGACCTACACCTATCTCTCCATAACCTCCTTTCAGGTAGTTGTAGAGAACAGTAAGGTCTCCCCTCAACCTCCAGGAATCTCATCCCAAGCTTTGCTGTCTCACACTTCTGCTAATCTTGATCTGACTACTAATTCCAGTGCATACATCCAGTTCAAGCATCTGAACAGGGGAAAAAACCCAACAGAACAGTTTCTGAGAAGTTGCCTGCTTTCTTCCACACCATAGAAAAAAGTAATAACCCATAAGCATAGAGCAGGTTTTTTGGATCTAGTATCAATCAAACAAATATTTCATCAATAGTTTTTACTAGCTTTAAACACACACACCATATCAGTGGGGATTTTAGGGGTACTTCAGACTACATTCTTCAAGATCTTTGTATTACATCACACATCAGTGACAGGACTCCTGAGTAGACCCACATGCTTCCTTCAACTTGAAAAGCTAAAAAAGTTTCCCATTAGGGTGATCAGGAGCTCAGGAATTTAAACAGAAAGCACAGCTGTGTGGTTAAGCACAAACATACAGCTCAAATAATTCCTCTGGATGAAGCCAACTCAAGCAACTGAAACAACACTTCCAATACTTGTTCCTTCTGTCAAGTCTTGCTGGGAATCACTTGATTTACCAATAACTTGCTAATGAGAACAAGAACTTGGAAGACTGACAACAAAGCAATGCACCCCTGCTCTCAGTGTGTGTACACAGACCTAACGCCTCTTATGGAAGCACGCTGAAGAGTTCGCTCCCGGGCACACGCAGGGCATGGAAGTCCATTAGCTTGGCCAGTGTGCCTTGCACAGTGTAATCCAGAAAGTAAATGGCTAATGATGAAAATTACAGGGAATTTACATTGGAAGGAATGGAGAAAAAAAAAAAAACCAACAACATAATTAGTTGTGTCTTTCCTGCAAATCATCCCACAGGAAAACTTCAAGTTCACGGAATCATTTAGGCAGGAAAAACCTTTAAGATCAATTCCAGTCACAGGTAGAAGCTGATTGATTGCTGCAGGATCAAGCTTTGACTCACCAGTATTTCTGGATGAAGATAACTTGGCTAAATTAGTTGGGTTTTGTTATTTATATACTTAAGAATTTGTCTGTGCATTGGTTTGATTTGTTTGAAATGGGTACCAGCAGGAAGCAAGCACAAACCCAGCATATCTTGTGTTAAGAGTATTTCTTCAAGGTGGGACACTGCTTGTTGGTTTTGCCATCTCAGACGCTGCTTAAAATCACAGCGTGTTAACTGTCACATCTCCAAGCACCACTGCTTGCTTTCAAATGCAATTTAACATCATACAGGGAGAAATGGAAACAATTAAAGAATCTATTTAATTGTGAACACAGCATAGTGCTGTATGAACATTAGGTGCTGCATTATAAAAAAACCCAAACAACACAAAATCCAGACACATAAAAAAACCCAGAACAACAATAAAACCCCATTCCGAAACTCTGAAGTGATAAAAGAGTTAAAACTGTTGGTTCACTCATGATCTTTCCTGCAACTAGTGAACAATTTAAATACCATTTCATTGCCAAACCTGCAGGTATCCAGACCACTACCGGTTTACTCATGTTCCCACAACTTTCGCATGAAGAAAAGGCAACAAGGCCAAAGAACAATGACTATCAGGATCAAAACATTCAATGAATGATGAGAACGCCACCAGTTCTGAACTAGCCACATCTGTATCCCAGATATCAGAGAAGGATTTGTCCACCCTGAGTACAACCACCGTGTCCTGCTTCAGGAAGCTCCACTTGCACAGGTCTCCTTGTCCCCAGACCCAGACAAATCCTGTCCCCAAGGACTTCCTTCACCACCCCTTGATCTTTCCCACTTTTCATCTTCCCTTTTTTTCCCATGGCAAACATCAAATCCCCATCTTTCTTACCCACTCTGCAAAGGGCACCACTTCAGAGTCTCTGGCCATCTCCACATTGGGAACTCACCATGGGTCCTGACCAGAACCAACTTTGTATTCAGCATCTAGTCTTGAGGTCTGTGGTATCGGGTTGGACTTGATGATCTTTGAGGTCTCTTCCAACCTTGGTGATATTGTGATCTATCTTATTCAAGCTGCTCAAAGAGAAGTTTTTCCCTTCCTGTTTGAGCTTAGAGAACACATCCATTCCCCAATGAAAACTGAATTGCTACAATCAGGACATGGAGTTAAGCAGCGAAGACCTCATGCCTGTGTATGTGAAGACTAAGCTGCCCCAAATCCTCTGTTGGTACAACACAAATGACAAAAGGCCATTATGATGCCAGGAGCTGCTGGCTTCCCTGCTCCTCTAGTCCCACCAAGCTAGGAAGGAGCATATTCTCATTCCCAAAGCCATACAGAAGGAGATTCTTGTCACTGAAAGAATCTGTGAACCTTTCTGTCAAACCACCTCATACTTCAGTTAAGCAGAGATAGGCACATACTAGAGATTTACAGAGAACAGCTAACCGGGGTGGGGGAGGAGACTTTTTCCCCCAGCTTTACTTTTTTTTTTTTTTTCCCCCTTAATTAAAAAGATCATTTGTTTCAAGTAAATTGCCTTAGGACTCACAGTTTGTAATTACAAATAAAATATTTTTTGGTGAGTTTTCTCAGTTCAATAGAACTTCTTGTTTCTTAGACAGCTAAATGTCATGGGATTTTTAAGAAAGGTTAAAAGTCTGTGTCACTGAACAATTAATGGTCCCCAAAGAAAAATTATATAAAGCCACATCTACAGAAGTGTTTTTCAGGGCCTACAGACTCCAGCTGGGTCTAGAGCAGCAGAAAGCCTGTTCAGCATGCTAGTCTAGAGTTTCAAAGCTGCTTCTTAAAGCTGTTTCAACCCATCACTTTCAAGGATAAAAATGCAACAGCAGTAGCCACAAATTGCTTTCTAGCACTTTCAGTGAAAAGAGAATGTTGTATAAAGAGGTGTTTATCCTTTAGGCTAGGATAACAGAACAGAAAAACTAAGGAGAATGACACATGAGAAAGACAATCAATTAGTGCCTCCTGCATTAAAAGCGATTCGTTCTCCTTACATTTTGTACTCTAGATTCAAGATTTTGCAAGTCATATTCACCACAGCTCAATCCATCAAGTCTGAAAATCTTAAAGACCATGAAAAACTTCCATTATTCCATTGATCATGGGTTTCACTGTCAGGGAGAATCCAACTCAGAGCTAACCAAATAACCAGCCAGACAATGCCTTAACTCATTCCCAAAGACATTTTCTCACATGCTGCATTCAAACATTAAGCAACGGCATCACATTTTTCCCCCTAAGGATGTCAGTGGCCTGAAGTGGCTTGACATGAGAAGTCCAGTCCTTTGGCTTTCTGAAACCTTTTGAGTCCCCCTAAGATGAAACAGCTACCTCATTTGAAATGTAATCAAAATAAATTGATTGGGCTATGATATATCATTTCTCATAGGGCAACAGTGAATTTAGCAATAGATAAACCTACTCAGTAACATCTCCAGCTGCCATTCTCTCCTCCCCTCTGTCTTTTCCTGAGCATATTTGCTCCCCTGGCTCCATTACCAAGGAAGAGTAGACAGAAAAAACACTGACCAGAAAGCCCAAAAGCAGGAGAAAGGTAAACAGTTAAATTATAGTGACAGAAAAATGACAGCCGATTCCAGCATTTTATCTTAGAACACAGCCAAAACAAGGAAACATCATCAACCAGCACAATAAAAATCCAAATTCATCCAAAATTCATCCCAAAAAATCCACTGAACTCGCAAATCAAAGCAGGTACAAGAAAGTTATTCAAGATCTGGCATCATCACTGCAGTCTAAGTAGATCCAACAGTCATCCTGAAGGACAGAGTTATGAAGAAGAAAAGGCACATTGTACAGAACGAACATCATTTACACAGCTAGGCGTTGTTTTGCCCATCACCAAGAATTCCTCTGTGTAACGTGACTTCCACATCCAAGGGAAAGACATGAAGCAGACAAAAAGAACAAAGTTTTTGTGGATTACTATTTAAAAACTGTGCTTTAACTACAGAAGCACATGACAACAGTATCTAAGGAAATGAAAGAGAAGTTAGCCAAATTTGCGTAAGGCGACAGGAACTGATGTAATTTGCAGGTTCAAGGCATGCTTGCTGCCGTTCCACAAGCCTGGCTTTCAGACAGGATTCAATGCTTTGAACTCCTGCTTTTTTACTTATTCATTTGTTTTGGTTAAGAAACCATCATTTCAGCTGTTTACCTCCCAATGCACATGCCACAAACTTCTATTTTATAGGGTTACTGAGAGGATACCAAAAAAGAAAGCCTTGCAACATTTTAGGGCAGACAAGTAATTGACTCCATAAAATGCCAGGCACTGATCTTTTGCTATGACTTCACCTACCCCAGGTGCTTCAGAGCATAAATGTTTTATGACTAGCAGGCAACAATATCAGCCACACAACTGCATCTGACATGTAAGTCTGAATTATGGTACTGCCACAGTAAAAAGCACCTGATATTTATGTCCACTTCTGCCATCTTCCTCGCTCCTGAGGAAGCTGGGCAGCACTTTCATCGGCACTGAAAGGTTTGAGATTGCTCACAGTAGGACACAAACTTGTCCTCACAGCAACTGTCAGCTACAGACACAAAGTTGCATTCAAAAAGCTCTCCTGCAAGACCTGGCGTAGAGATGTGAACTCAGAGGCAGCAGAGTCGCAGCACTGCAAACATTCTCGTTTCCTGAGCACCCAAACCCAGCGCAGATGGTCTGAAACCGTCTCTGCTCCCACCTCCCCCTTAAAACATCTTTCCACAGCCCAAGCACAAATCTCTCTCCTTCCCACAGCCCAAGCAACATCAACACAAGATTTACCAGACCACTCTAACACAGTTCACTATCAATGTGAAAGAGTCACGTTGGAGAAGTAAAACTATTTGTCCAACCTTATCTTCCTCCTAAGGTTGCCAAGTACAGCATTGGCCAGTGGCAGCTTTGACTTTCAGTCTCATATTTAGAGCCTGAGCAAGACTATCTGTTGCGTGGCATTTCATAAGAGGTTACTAATCCAGGCATCATTCCAGCCCTCAGTAACCCCTGCTAGACCTGCACAACAACAGAGTAGCTCACTTCCAGGTCCCTGTTTCACTACAAGCCTGTTAGAAAAGTTGGTGTCTTTAATGACTTCATTCTACTGCATCTGCCTTTGCAAAGACACAGAATTATCAACCTTTCACCTAAGCAGAGCCTTGACAGCTCAGACTACTACTTAAATCATATCAACCTTCACGCATGCACAGGATTTAGAGATTCTGGGTATATTTCTAGAGCCCACGCTCTAGACTGCATGCACTTTGCTATACAAAAGCAGAAAACATGAGTTTTTCCACAAGTCCTGCAATGCCTCGAGGAGAGTTTCCATCCCTGACCTTGCTCAGGTTGCTCATCATTGCTCATTTGTCAAACGTGAAGAATACAAATGAGACTGATGAAAAAAAAAACCACCTTTCATAGAAAATTAATTTACAAAAAAACCCAGAATTTAATTCTATAGAAAACACTGAGTATAAAATAACCAAAGTTAAAACTGAAGCAGAAGGAAACACACCACATGTCTACTTTAAAACAAAAATCCTTATTACCAGCTTCCTAGAGATCTTGAGTTGCCCACACACAGAACTGGACAGTTTGGTTGCTTGTTCAGACTTAAATAAAATTCAAGAAGCTTCAGGTCTCCGTGACAGTTGGACCTGATGATCTTCAAGGTCTAGATGATCTAGACGATCCTTGAGGTCCCTTCCAACCTTACCATTCTATGATTCTATGTCTTCTCCCATCAAAGCAATTCAATGATTCAATTGAATGATTGGAGCAGGCTGACTGACCTGAAGCTGTTCAGCCTGGAGGAGACTGTGAGGGGATCTTATTAATGTCTATAAATATCTAAAGAGTAGGGGGGAAGAAGCAGCTAGGTTCCTTTCAGTGATGTGACAAGAGGCAACGGACACAAAATGGAACACAGGATGTTCCACCTTCATACGAGGAGGAACTTCTTTACTATGAGGGTGCTGGAGCCCTGGAGCAGGCTGCCCAGGGAGGTTGTGGAATCTCCTTCTCTGGAGACTTTCAAGACTCCCCTGGAAGTATTCCAGTGTGACCTGCCCCAGGTGATGCTGCTTTAGTAAGAAGCTGGACTTCATGATCTCCAGAGGTCCCTTCCACCCCTGTCATTCTATGATTCTATGAGTGAGGAAATCTCTTATGTGCAAACCTGCATCATGAGAGTTTTAAGCATTAAGGTAGAAAATATTCCAAGGGTTGTTCTAATCCATTCTAGGAGATGATCTCTAACGTCCCTTCCAACCTATGCCATTCTGTGACTCCATACCAAAACCAGCTCTTAAAGCAAGAAACCTACTTTGCTCTGCACAGACTTGTCTTACTACGTGTCATGAAAAACACTCGTGAAATTTAAGCTAAAAGAGGTTCAAAGAGTAAATAAAAATAAGGAAAAAATAAACATAAGAAAGAGAACAACCTCAAGCCATTATTTTCATAAACTCTAAAAAGCCACACCCTCAACACGGGTCTCATTTTTCACTATTTGTCACTATGAAGTTTTGAAAGTTTGCTCAGTTTCATAGCATACAAGACATAGGTTTGAGTCAAGATCATTTCAAGCGTTGAGGATTGTAATCTTCAGCACTCTGGGGCTAAGCAAGAAGTGAACTTGATTTAAAAGTCTTTCAGATCCACAATGTTAGCTTGTGAGAAAGAACTAGTGTTCAGAATATTGCCTGTGGGATACCGAAGTATTTGTTCACAAAATTTCAACAGTCAGCGCTAGAACACAAGATAGGGGGAGAGATGTAAATGTAGCACTAGATCAAAATACATCAAGCAGCCAAAAGTCACAAAGATAAACAGATACAGATGTAGTCTTCTCTTTACAAATAGCTTTTATTTTAAAATCTCAAACACAACTCTTGGATTATTATATTCAAGTTGAAAAAAGAAGTCTCCACTTTGGAGGCACACTGCACATCAGAAGAATGTCACAGAATAGTTTGGGCTGGAAGAGACCTTTAAAGGTCATCCCATCCAACCTCTACATCTTGTTGCATACTTGTTTAAAGGCATCTACACATATGTTACATACTTGTCTAAAAATGGTCTAGGTGAAAGGCTCTACACTCGTTGTTCACATAATTACGTGGGCACTGCGAGATTGGCAGCATGCTCCCAGGGTCACCTACCAAGCACACAGCAAGAACATGCCAGTAATGGTGACCCAAATGTGAAAACACAACACCAGTAACACCAAACCCAACTAGTGTCACACAGTGATGCTGGAATAGCTTGGCCTGTGCATCTACCAAAAAGCCTTTCATAACTTCTAAAGAAACATCCAAAAATAAGAGTGAAAATAATTTTGAAAGGACCATTTATTTTACCAAACCACTTGGCAACACACTGGCTGCAGCACAAAGGACACTTGTTCTGGAACACGCCTGTTTTGAGGCTATCCATGTTACAACAAAGACACAGCACCATGAGAAGAAGCCAGCAGAAGAATAAGGATTTTGTTAATTCAAAACAGTTTTACGCTGTTAACATGCCCTGAGCCTCTACACGTCACAGTTCATAAAGAATTAGAAAGACTAAGCTGGGCTCTGTACCACTTTGCCTACAGCCAGTGATGTCTCACGTCAGCCCCAATATGGAAGGCTTGAATAAGCAGAGGAATAAAGCAAGTCTAGATCCATCCATTTTATTCACACTACTAATATGATCATTAGACACAGCCTAAAATAATAATAAATCGCTGACTTCATTCAAGTGAAGGAAATGCAAGCTGGCTTACCACCCAACTCCTTGATTTTTATCCTTCTGCTCAACGAGCTGTGATGTTATTTATGACTGCATTAAAACCTACTGAGTTATAATAAAACAGTTTCAGTACCTCAGAGTGCTTGATCATCACTGTTCGCTAATGTAAGATAATCCAAGTCACCTTCATGCAAACTCAAGTGGTGATGATCTGAAGCATTCTGCTCAATAGCAGAATTCAGAGTTTTTAAGGGACGTTGGTAAGCCACAAAGGTGTGTACACTCCTTGTGCAGTGTGGCAAGCCACTAGTCTGGAAGATAGTTAATCCAAGGGGCCAAACTGATGGCCACAGAGGATAGAACTGCAAGCCAATGTTTTCAGGATGACTTCTGAATGGTGGTTGCTCTTCCTAGGGCTGATGTCTGACACTTCCATTAAGTAACATCACCTCTTCTATTTCCTGACATCTCACTCATGAAGAAGGTGCTACAGCAGACTTCACAGCAGCCACAAGAGACTAAAGGTAACAACAGTAAGAACTTAAGTATGTTGATTCTGCTCTAATTTTAAACCCCAAAACCACAATGAAACTTAAGTGTTTCAGTTATTTCTTAGCTAAAGGAACATTGCCGTAATTCTTCTGTAACACAGACATACTTAAGTCAAAGAGTCATTAGGTAGCATGATCTTACCTCTACACCTCATGATCTNCCCCAAAAAAAAACCAAAACAAGATTAGTGCTGGTTCATTTATTAAACAAGGCTGCCAACATTTCAGCCCTTTTAAGATCTCGAGCCTTACATACATAGAGATATAGCATCACCATCTATTTTATACCTTCAAAAACAACATCCAACCACTCAGCCCTTTTTGTAACCTTCCCCACACCTGCCCCTCCGCGTCTTCCAGAGATGAGCTGTTGAAAACCCTTCACCTCCTGTTATTTCACATATAGTAGGTAAATAATTAGTTGCACTTCCAAAGGAGAACCTCCTGCCCATACAAAGGACCCTTGCTCAGGCCAGATGAGGGGATATTTGCAAGACCATCACCTGAATCAATGAGATACTTTGACTGAAAACAAGTTAGCTGTCAGCAGCCCTGTTTGTATTGCAGTTGTAACAAAAAGCTGCAGCCAGGATCGCTATTCTAACAGGTATAGCACAAGCATGTTCTTTGTTAAGAAAACTTAAAAGACCAAAAAATAGGTTATAGGGGGAGAAAAATGAGCACAGCAGTATCTTCAGCACATGTAAGACCTCCAGCCTACAAGGGACTACAAGCTCTTGATTTCCTATTGTGCAGAGTCCTACCAAGGTGGGGGTTAGAGCTCTCTCTGCAGGACTGGAATCATATTTTTATTACATGACACCAGAGAGAAATTCCACCTTCCCAAACAGCTTACAGAAAACTCTGTTCAATGATTTCACCTGAACTTCAAAAAAGCACCCCAGCAACTCACAGGGAGAGGTACATTCACAAATCACAAAGAGGTGTGTGTGTTATCATTGTAGCTCTCCAAAGGTTAGTTGCAAATACCAATCACCAAGACATTCAGAAGTAATACTTTTGTCAGAAGATCAAAACCTCTTCTGAGAAAAAAATTCACAGCCTCCAAGATTGGTCTCAGAAGAATCCTATTTTAAACTGCACTTGGCCCACACTAACATAACCTTTCCAATGCTGTTGCAAGAGCATGGCTGTGTTCACAAGGGGAAATAGATGCAGTATCTTCTACCTAAAGCATTGTTTAATTTTGTAAAAAAGTCATATATCTCCTTTTAAAACAAACAAACAAAAAATCCAATCAACATCTAAAATACATGTCATCACTGACTGTGATGTGCAAAGTTCCAGTTAGCCAAGAAATAGCACGGTAATAGAACACCAGTCAAGGCAATCAGGCAACAGTTAGAGGGATGCAATTAGAAATAAGGTGTGGGTTAACTAGATCTTAACTCAATCCTCCCCACCTTCCTCACCCCTTTTTTAAACCTTGGGTATAAACCTATTTTAGCATGTCTTTACTTTACAGGACAGGATAAATATCTTTCAAGATCTTAGTGTTTAAAAAAAATGCAAAGAGGTTCACACTGAAAGGGGTTTATCTTTTCACAGATCCACAGGTTGCATTGGGTTGGAAGAGATCCTTAAAGGTCATCTTGTCCAAGCCCCCTGCAATCAGCAGGGACACCTCCAACTAGATCGGGCTGTCCAGGGCCACATCAAGTTTCATCTTTAATATCTCCAGGGATGGGGCCTAAACCAGATCCCTGAGCAACCTCTTTCAGTATTTTATCAAGGGGGCAGTAACTACCAGGGCTACAAAGGACATCATGAGCCCAGTCAATATGTAACAGACCCAAAAAATGAAACGTGCTCAAATAAGGAACTAGCAGACAAAACTGCTTCTGTTTTACCCCATCTAGTGGCCTATTGCTTATATACAGCAGGTAGCAAGAGCTGGCTAGGTATGTTATCTGGAATTGTGGCTACTATGAGAAGAAAACACACAACTAAATCGTGTTCCCTGAATAGTTACCTGTCTTTATTCCCTGGGTCTGGTAGCAGCCAGTACATTCCTCACTCTGCATCCAAAGTGGAGTCCCCACACCGTGTGCTTGGAATACACCGAGCCATAAAGACCAGACCCAAGGTCTTGTAGCCGACAGCCTTTCACCAAAGCAGGTAAATGGAATTAATAACATTTCTTGGGGTAGGTGCAAAGTCAGAGAGAAGGATTTTCCTAAGGATAAGTCCTGGGAACAGGCAGAAGCTCTGGTTGGAAACTTTTTCCTCATTACTTAAACAGCACAAGAAAAGGAGAATTCTCAACAGTGACCCACAGCAAGCAGCACTTCACATTGAACAGCCGATTTTTGAATAAGCAGCACTCTGGAGCAAAAAGCACTACTTTTCTTCCCTCAAAAAGCCAACATACATAGGACAAGCATAAACTCTTTTGAAAAGCCACAGCAGCATGACTAAATACTATTTTTCCTTTTACACAGCAAACCATACAGGGTTGAACCCTTAAGGAATACATGAACTTTCATGTCAATGGAGCCCATTAACTGCCACACAATGAATGGTGCCCATGGTCCAGAATTCATTTCCTTCTAGAAAGCAGAGAGGATAGAGAAAGTTTCTGATAGCTACCCACAGTGCTGACTCATTCAAGGTCATTTTACACCCTCCCTGAATAAAATGTTTCTTCGGGACCCAGGCTATAGTGGTATTTCAGAGGAGTACAGCTTTGGTGGAAGTCAGGACCCAGAATTTTAAACCAGCCTAGTAAATAGCAGAGTAAAATAGCATTAGGAGTTTTCAAAGGAAGACTCTTTAATTACTAAGTTATGGTAATACAGATGACTGCTGTGTTTTTGTAAACAGAAGCCTCACTTTGCAGAATTTTCTGTTGAACAAGACACGAATTAGCTTTAAGCGCTGTCTAACAAGGCAGGAATTCATTTTGAAGCAGCTCCCAAAAAACCTCCACTGTTTTCAGTAGAACAGTCCTACTTTTACACAAGGCTGTAGCATCACTGAAAGCAAAAAAACCCAAATTTTCTGGCCAAAAGTAGGTTTATTGGTACAGTGATGCTGGTTAAGGGCCTTGGCTCTCCAGATTGTTGGTAGGAGTCAGTTGCAGCAAGTCTTCCCTGAGAATACCACACCCTCTAGACAGGCCTCCCAAAACCCAGAAGAAACAAACAGCTCACAAGCCTGAAGAGAGAGCAGAGAGAAGCCATCACAGCCTGAAGCAGGCAGTGGAAATCTTCCTGAAGACAAGGTTTAGTGTGCTGCAAATCAGCCCTTGACAGGATCTTTACAAAGACTCAGATAAGTAGCTAGGCTGTTTCCTACACCTCAAGCTCAAAATGGGTGTCTTTCAAGGAAAGGAACATTTTGTTAAAAGAGAGAATTTCCATTACTTACCTGTTTATATTTTCCTCTAACAAGGGCAGAAAACTAATTCATAGGTAACCATTCAATCCCTAATTTTGATGGTTTTCAGCCATAAATTTCTCGGTGTTTTTTAGAAAAGAAACCTGAAATAGAAGCTTTGATTCATGTACCTTTCAAATTCATTCATTAATGTTGATTGTAGGACAAGAGTGATTTCTGGTTCAACACCACTACCAGGGCATGCCACTAGTACATTCTATTTTAATGCATCAGTTTACTGGTAAAGCCTTTCATCGCAACAAGGAATTAAAAAAAGAAACATCAGTTTTAGATAGGAAGGTAAAGATACCCTGAAACTCATTCTTACAATTTTCTAAAGCTTGCACAAATGAACCCTGAGACCTTCTGAAAGGTGCTTAGGGGGCCTGACTGCTTCTGAGACTCCAAGCCCAGCTCCAACGATGCCTCCCAACACTGCTGTACATTCAGCATCCACAGCAGTCTTGACCTGTGACACTTTCTGACAAGCATATTTGCCACTCTCTGTTCAAAAGGAGAAGACAGATACAGATACAAGAAGTGTCTGTATCTATCAAGACAGAAAAGCAGATCCTTGAAACATTGGTTTCTTTAAACACACAAGGCACGTTCCTGCTTATGTCAATGTGTTCATCTGCAGATATGAGGCAGATTCAAGTCAGTAACAAAAATGCTGTTGTCAGAAGCCAGGGCTTCAAGTGAGTTGCTTGAGAAGAGCTCATGGCTTCTGGATTGTGTGAGCCATATTAATCTAACAATATAGTAAACATTTACTACTTCTTTCATCACATATTTCATCAAGTGATTTCCCCCTCCCCCCCCCCCCCCCCCCCCCCAGCTTATATTGTTGAAAAACAAAATATCTCAGGATTTGTAGCACAAAGCAGAGAGGGAGTATAATTTAAGACAGTACAGCAATGTCTTACATAGCTCTGAGAATCAGGAATGTCCAATGGAAAACACACTCCAGTTTTATTGCTTAAGGTTTTTTTAGCACTCTGGTGTTACTTGCTGAACAAGTTTATTACTTCCACTGGACGCCACCAGCAGGTCTATTTAAAAGAGGCAGCCTACCTTTCACAGACTTTCCAGCAGTAATTGCTTTTTGCACATAATAACTATTACATACAGCATTTACTGGTTAATGGCTTAAAGGTACCTCCGGGACATTAGTTGGTGAAAATAAAACAGAATAACACAACCAAACAACATGATTAGAATAATGTGTCAAAGGAGTTTTTTAATAACTGACTGTTAGCCTTCATCACCGAAAGGAATAGTCTAGAAAGTCACTTCCCCAGCAGATGAGAGCTTTCCCAGGAACGACACACACTGGGAACTCCTAATGCCATCTGCTGAGAGGCGATGAAAATGCAACGCAATGAATGAAGTAGCTGAATGCGTTCTCAGTGCTTCCCAACGTTTCCTGGGCCTGTTTAATTACTGTAATATTGGTGCTGAAATGAATGCTGCTCCTGATCAAGTTCAAAAGGGGGGAAAAAAAAATGTCTGCTTGAATCATTTAAGTTACCTAAGGAATTTCCACAGAACTAGCCGGAACTTCAATCACGGACATTCAGCAAGTCGAGGACACTCAGTCACAGAAGTTCGTCACAAAACACTGTTGCAGTATGCTAAAAGTAGAACAATATCATGTGGGAAACCCAAGTTGTTAGTTTGGGGTGGACATTCTAACTCTGTAAAACACTGATATTAAAAAGAGGTGTGTTTGTTGGAGTTTTTGGGTTTTTTTAAAGACACTCCATTTTCTGCTCTACCTAATTGGAAGCTGGAAAAAAAAAATTACCTAAGTCAATTGAAACTATAAAAGCTTACTAAAAAGTCTCAAAATAATAAACAAGCAGGTAATTTGTATCCAGTGCTTCCAGTGACACCCTGCAGCCCAGTGCTCTCTCTGCAAGTGCCTGGAAGTAAGAAAGTACATTTCTAGTTAGGAATAAAAGAACTGAGAATTCAAGACTGGTAGAGTAATATTTCCACAAAGGAGGCCACCGTTGTGGGTTTTGTTTTTGTTTTGGGGTTTGGTATTTTTTCATTTTGGGGTTTTTTTTAAGCTTGGGGGGGGGGTTGTTTTTGTTTAGTTGTGAGGTTTTTTGTTTTGGTTGGTTGGTTAGGGTTTTTTTTTAACTTATCTGGCTACAAAAGCAGGTAAAAAAGTTTTGCTGCAGGAAGTAACCAATGCAAGCTCCCCTGGAATAAGTACTATCCCAGCGGATGCAAATGAGATGTATGGAAGCTGAGCAGGAGGTTGCTCGTTTTTATTTGTAGGAGGTTGCTCCTTCTTATTTGTACTGAAACACTTCATCCAATTCTGCCCCCGATAATACTGAGTTAGAAGAGGTTAAAAAAAAAACTCTAAAGGATTCAAGATCTGGCAAGCCTACCATAAATGAAAGGCTAGCACAGCCTGCTTTTCCTCTAGCCCATAACAGTTTCATAAGTGTTGCATGACAAGTCTGACATTAATTATTAGAGGAAGATTTACAGTAACAGTAACTTAATTAAGTCAGATAGACAGACCTAACCAGATCCACTGGCCAGCAACTACTGATGCTACAAATTCAAACTGGATGCTGCCATACAGAGTTACTCTCCCAGAAAAGAGCAAAGGCAGCAGTATAATGATCCAGTTCAAGCCTGATCTTCTCATTTAATTTATATTATAATACTACTTTTTAATTAGAAATAAAAAGAAAGAACTCTGCGTGACTATTTTTATATGTAAATACAAACCAGAATGGGTCCATCCTCAACGCAGGGACAATTTCTGCTACAAACACTGAAGAAATGCACTACTGAAATGGAATTGTTCTACTCAAAGAAGATGACATGAAGTTGGCACTCATTTCTGAGAGATAAAAGAGTTAAAGATGTTGCCCACTTCCCCAACTGGACGACGACTACTATTGTAAAGTCCATATTCAGCTGAATTCCATCAGGCCATGCTTCATTAACACAATCTGACATGTACCTCTTCAAGATCTTGGATTTATTTTTTTTTTCCTCCTTTCTGCCTCTCAATAGTAGAACCTAGAAATAAAGACACCCCAAAAGCCAAATGGTAATCCAAATACAATATTTAATTATCAAGTTGGGGAGACTGATGACAAGACTAAATAACTTCTTTTTTCTTCTAAAAAATAAAACAAAAACCACACTTGCCAGGTCCTCCACAGACAACACAATAGTGGGTTTTGTTTCAAGTTCATAACTTGGCTCTTAAAGTAGTTGATAATGAACCAGCAGGCATTATTTTAAATCAACCACTTTTATTAAATGAGCCAGAAAGGAAAGAGGCAGGGCTAATTACCAACATTCCTTGATGAATTACCTAGCGGTGTGTGGTAAATCTTCGGGCGTCTTTGTCTTTATCCCCAAATTTATCCCTTACTTATTTCTCAAGAGGTTAAAGGACATGGGGCTAATTAAGGAACCAATCCAATGACAGACAGAATCATTCAAGGTAAGGCTGGTTTTTACTCTTTCAAGCTTTTGCATCTCTGCCTGGTACTTCTTAATCTAATTTTTTTTTTAAAACGAGGGGGAGGAAAAAAAAAAAAAAAGAAGAAAAATTACTGCTGGGGTGGAGGAGGAAAAGTGCTAATCTTGTCACGGTCAGGCAGGTTGAAACTGCCATGCAGTGCTGGGCAAAATGCTACATATTTGTAATTCAGCCAATAAGAAATTCCTTAAGCCTCTCCTGAATGGCAGGAATGTCTCCAGCTTGTCACTTTGAATTCATTCACTACACAGGTTCAGCGTCTCAGAGAATAATGCTGCCAAACTAGCTGGAGAAGTGAAATATCTGCGATCACACAGAACACCAAAAGATTACTTTAAGCAGATCGAAATGTTCACATCTCAAATTGAAACATCTATCAAAGGTGTCAGCAGAGGCCTCCCCAGATCCCCAGCTCCACTTTCCACCACCATGTGTGGCTCTGGCCACTATTATCTGCTGAATTAAACTGTGGAAGCAACAAGCACAACTGCAGCAAGCAGCATCGACTCTTTATACACCCTCGGTTCAACCAGGGAAGTGCAATGAGATGCTTTTAAAATCAACAGGGACCCAAGGAAGACTTAATACAAGCTGTTAAAACCTGCTGGTGGGCTGCAGTCTCATCAGCGCTTTTAATACCCTCAACTATGGGCACCTACAAATCTTTGGGAAGATTAACTCATCTTCTGCAGCTCCAAACCAGCCACTGACACGTGGTGAACCACCACTTTCTCAAGGTCTGGTAACTCAACCATCAGATAACATGGCTAGACTATAAAGGGAAGAAAAAAAAAAAAAAAACCAGTGCTTTGAAGCTGTAACAGAACAAACTTGGCAAGCTCTCCTTAACTTTGTGGATGCTATCATGTGAGCATGAAGACAACAAATCCTCAAGACCACCAACTAGGGTGTGCACCACCAAGAACTTTCTAAAAGGTGATCAGAGCTTGGATCTCCAAGTGCCTATATCGTTTTGTGTGAATACATCCTTATTTCTTCCATGTAAAAAATGTTATTTCAAACTACCAGGTAACTACTGTACACTTGCAGGGTGGCAGGTGTACAATAAGATGCAGTTTTTCAGCTACCTTCTCACTCTGCTCTGTTACCTGTGCACCCTGCTCACAGTATCATTTGCCCAGGAAATACCCTGGTCCCTTCCAACAGCATAATTCAGCAGCAGCACAGTTTGTCCTTCCACTTTGGGAGCTGTATTTTATGTTACAGTGACCACAGCTGAAGAGCTAAGATGGAAAGCTCAGACACCTTTACCAGCAACAGCATTTCTCCAAGAGCCAGGCAACACATGGCATTTGCATCCATAGGGAAAGGACACTTGGGACGAAGGGTGAAAGCAGTGTTTTGCACTGGCAGTCAAGCAATCAGACACTTGTACACCAAAGCATGCTGCCCCTTTGAATTCCAGGCATTTTTCATGTCTAATAACTTAAGTGTTAAGCAAGAGTTTACATTTTACCTCTATTACTAACCAAAGACATCTAGCACCAGTGTTTGGTTTTTTGGGGGGGAACAGTTTTAAGCCCACTAAGCAAGCAGAAGATTTTAAGCCTGAGAGATACTTCTACTTACATGAAGGCTGAGAAGATGAGGCAGGCTTTAGTGATTCTGCAGTTAAATGCAAGCTTTTCTTTACAAAGAATTTACTCTAGTCAGAGTCTGCCAGAGCCATGAGCAAAAGCAAGCTTAGTTTTAAATGGTCTACCTGTACTTCACCAAAGCTCAGTCTGGCAAATCCCTTGTCTAGGTTCTCAGCAAACACACACACACACACCATGCTTACATAACACACCAGCACACTCTACTATCTACCATTGTCAGCTTAGATTAAATTAACTTTTAATCAGATAACTGCCTCCACAAACATAGCTTTCCTTGTAGTAGATGCTACCACATGTTTATCTTGACATCCCATTGTCCTTGCTCTTCAGAACTGTGAGTTAACTCCCCCTCTACAATGAAGTTTA
Source organism: Eubucco bourcierii (assembly GCA_013396675.1). NCBI lineage: Eukaryota > Metazoa > Chordata > Aves > Piciformes > Ramphastidae > Eubucco > Eubucco bourcierii. The sequence goes on along the minus strand of VWZE01007085.1, from coordinate 179,024 downwards.
TGGCAATTACCACACCAAAAACACTACAGCTAAGTGTAAATCCTGCTCTGCTAGGTTGGGCTCTGTTAGAACCTCAGAACACTTTCTGGGCTAAGCACTCTGGAGAAGGACTAGGATTTTTAGTTTTATATGTCCATAGTAATTGCCACGACCCAGAAGGCATGCCTGGCATTTCAAACCCAAAGAAATACCAGGCATCTGGTCCAAAGAGCTTATCGTGGTGGTGCATTTAGATCTGAATGAACAATGACTCAGGGGTGAAGGCAAAAGGCCAGCCTGGTTGCCTGCACCCTTCCAAGCAGTGCAGCTACAATGCTGCACTCCTGGTCACCTGAGAAAAGTTGCTGGGAGGGGCAAGATGAGGACAAACTACAGGAATGGGACAGCATTAAAGAAGAGGCAAAGGTACACACTCCAGGATCAGCAGTGAACAGCCTACAATACAGCCATGAGATGGAGAAGGCTCTTGGAAGTCAGATTCTTTTCAGTGGTACCCAGTGATAGGACATGGGGCAACAGGCACAAACTAACACATAGAAGGTTCTGTCTCAACACCAGATAAAAGTCCTTCACTTTGAGAATGATGGAGCACTGGAGCTGGCTGTCCAGAGAGATTGTGGAGTCTCCCTCACTGGAGGGTCTCAAAACCTGCACAGATGCATCCTTATGCAACCTGCTCTGCATGACCCTGCTTTAGTAGGCCGTTTAGACTAGATGATCCCCAGATGCCCCATCCTGCTCCCACCATTCTGTGACAAGCTTTTGGAATAAAACAAAGCAAGTAAAAAGCGTTTGGTTCTAGGCTTCAAAAAGGGGGTTCAGCTTGCTCAAGATCCCAGATGAAAGAAGAAAGACCACAATGACAAGATGTAGCACTAAAGATCTGTGCCTCTAGCACCAAAAAGTACAGTTAACATCTAACATGAAGACACTGACCTAGGCAGTGTAGTGGAGGAAATTCTAAGTGGGCTACTTAGTGGCTGAGAAATTTCTAAGTGTCGACATATTATAAACATTACTGTATGCAAATAAACTGTTATCAGTTAATGTTAGTAACAAATATTACAAATATTTTCATAGCCTCCATTTCCATCCATAAGTTTTTATGTACATATCATATTTTGGAGTAACCTGCCCCACCAGCAAGAGCAGACACTATGCAAGTGCAAAGAGAGAAGAGACCTCAAGCTGCAGATCACCAAAGCAGGATCCACACTGGCCATTTGCCCTGGAGCACAGAAACTGTTTGCTCTCTTCCCAGAAAAAAAGCATAAAGAGGATGTTAGCATCTTTAAAGGGATTCGTTATATCATCCACTCATCAGGAGACCTGCTGTTATCTAACAATGCACAATGAATTTATGCTGTGTCCAAAAGACATCTGCACCATTGCAGGAACACACCAGAGAGACAGAGAAGAGAGCAATTCTCAAAGACAAGCCTTTGCCAACATTTCAGATCTCAGGTCTATTTCATCAGCAGATCTTCTTGAAAACAGACTCAGAAAACAAGCAGAGGATCTTGCAAGCCTTGCTTTGGAGAATAATGCATGACAGCTGGTACCTTCAGTATCTAGACTGATTATTTAGCTTTGTTTCTTTTTTTCCCCAGATCTTTTAGATGAAGGAAAATTCTTTTCCTTCTGTGTTTCTTAAAAGCATGCAAAGTGTGGTAAGCCTCATAGTCATAGCACTAAAAAGTAGCTCTGGTGAAGATGCCAGAGTCACACGTTATGTAAAATTCCGGACACACCTGTCAGAGTTTCTGTTTGCACAAATAAAACCAAATAAATAAAAATCCTACAGGCAGCTTCCTGGGCTGACATAGAAGACTGAAAACTAACCTACAGCTGAGACCCATGTATTACTGGTTGTTACAGACAGGGTGTTGCCCTGCTGCTACCAGTAGCTTGGCAGATGGGACACTACTCACTCTATAAGAATCCTGGAAGTTGCTTAGTAGGAAAGGAGGCTGGGAATGGGTGCAACAGGGACATGAAAGCAGAAACCAGCAACTCTATCATATCTATAGATGTTCTTTAAATAACTATCAACAGGCAACTGCTAAGACTACAGGAGAAAAAGCTCATTTCATTATATCACACAGGAAGACAGTAACAGACAAAGAGTCCATGGGGAAGCTGATTAACAAACCAGCTTCGCTACAAACCGAAAGCATGGTCTCTCAATTTCTAACAGCCAAAGATATCACCACCTTTACCAAATTTAACTCCACGAGGTATGGGATTAATAGCAGTATTTTTTTGCAAATGGATGACTGAGGAGCACAAGAACAAACCTATTCATCAGGTCTTCAACAACTATAGACCTGATACACAACCTCCTCAAGTCCTGTGCTAACCCTGCTTCCAGAAATGAAGCAACTAGCTTCCAGAGATAGATCTTTAACTCTGAAATTGAGATCTGCAAGGAGGTTTCTCCAACAGATTAAGACTTGTACCAGACAAGGGAATAACTACAATCAACAACAACAGCTACTTAATACAAATCAAGCATACTGATCTAAGATACATCTCTATGGGAAAAGTTACCCCATAAAACAATCCAACAAGGGTACCTTCAGTTGAACTCCCTGCAATGAAGTTAACTGTTTGAAATAAAAATATAAACTTACATTGTACCTCAGGAATGGATCCCGGTCCAACATTGCCAGGGCTTGGAACTACTCAAAAAAAATTGATCATTTTAAGTTCTGTGCTTCTATTTCCAAGGCTGAACACAATGATGAATAACAGTAGAAGCAAAGAAAGTCTTGTGATATCTCTCTGTAGATGTTGATCCTCAACAACCAACAGGTGATGGATAAGATGCTTAACAATAAAGCAGCCTGCACACCTATGAAGCCAACATCAGCTCTGCAGAAGAACTAAAAGCCCTGCCAAACCTTCCTCGTGCTATTGCATTCAAAGAGGTACTGCTGCAAATGTTAGACCTGCTCCCAGTCCATCTCTTAATCAGGCTGCACAAAGCAACATGAAATTGGAATTCAAACAGGTCATTTCCTACCTTGCCAAGCTACATTACTTGGCAGAGAAGTGATGCAATAAGTCATTACTCAAGAAAATGAAATCCTATTTATTCACATGGCCTTGAGCATACCACATTATGTAATCTGGGGATTCCTATGCAGTGTGACATAGATTCACACTTATTTCTCTTGCTTTGTGTGTTGTTTCTAAATGAACATTTTGAAAAGGAATACAAAATCCAAGCTGATTAGTATTTTTGGCTTTTCTTTTTTTCCATTAAACAAGTATTTCCAAACAACCAAACCACACGCAGGCATCCTTCTCTCACTACAAGACATGGGAAAAATGGTAAAGTAACATCATGTAATTAAAACCACAAAATGTTGACAAATTCAACAGGCTGGGAGTGGGGAGTCTGGATGCTAAGTTCTGAAATAAACAACAAAAACAATGACTATATTCGGTCTTATTTGTTGGTGAAGTAATATTCAAAAAGATCTCCTTTAAAGACGGTTCCTTTGCAGATTAACATTTCTCAAAGTGTAAAAATCTCCTTTCTGTCCATCTCATTCTTTAAGGTCACTAAATCCAGACCATCTGGATAATAAAGTTACCAACTTAGTTCCCTATTTATCTAATTAAAACTTCTGTACAGCTCATACGGAAAATTTGTCTGCAGCTAAAAAACAACTGAAGTGTAAAAAGCAGCTGCAGGGAAATGATGTCACCAGCAGACAGCATGACTGCAGGCAGAGCTGGCTGTCAGCATATCGGCACCAGGAAGATCCTGACTTATTGTTAATCTCATCTTTTGAGCCAAATAACCTTTCTTTGTTTTTAAGTAAAAAAATAAAACAAACATATGATATGGCCCTTTCAGCCAAATCCCACTCCTGCTGAAGCATCAGCAGTAAGTTTTCAGCAAGATCATGATTTCAAGCTTCCTTATTTTGTACCAGGGTTGCAGAGAACCAGTCCGCTTCTATCAATGAGGATAAAAGGATGACCCTTTAGTTGCTCTTCTCCACCAAACACACAAGCAGCAAAATCATACAAAGCAGCCTCTCCTTTTCATGAGCAGAAGAGGACTTGTTTTTGCTAAATTTGGCTGTTACTCATGTAAATAGGGGTGATGAGAAGGCGGTATTGCTTTGTTCCAGCAGGTAGCTCAGGTTTCCACAACCATCACCTTCAATGCCCAATTGTCTGTTGTTGCAACTACTACTTTTCATTCACACGCCAATTAAAGAATCATTCCCTTCTGGTTTTGCTCTAGAGGGCCATTTAGACTGCTGTCTAGGCCAAAGAGGGGAAAGGTGTCCTCCCTCTTTCCAGGAGAGCCTACTCCATCAGCAAGACATAGAGGTCAGATACTTCTTTTGCAGTCCAGAAGGATGAGGATTCAGGTTCAAGTCCTTCATGTGAAGTTCCCCAGCAATCCTCTTGCAGGTTACAGATTTGCATACAAATCCTGTGACAAGCCAGTTCCTAGGAAATCTGTTTGTAATAGCTGAACATCAACCTTTCACCTACAACATCTCCTGTAGTTTGTCCCTCAGAAACTGAGAGCTGCCTCCTCTCCTTTCCCACATAAAGAGGTAACAAGAACAATACAGACAACTGCTAACGCTTCTTCATGACACTACACTCCTTCCTTAGCAGTAAAATATCATTAGAAAACAAACATTTTCCTACAAGTTTTCTGAGATGCTTAAAGAAACAACTCCTAATATTCAGGTCATAACATATTAGTATGCAAGAATATAAAAATGTAACATATACATATTTAGTTACAGCAAAAAAAAAAAAAAAAAAAACCAACCAAAATTACACAGCAACTATACATCTGCTGGATCTGTATTTTAACTAGTGTCATAACAAACTGTTATACACAAATATTGTGCAGAAATATTAGACAAAAGAACTATTCCCAGTCAGTTCTGACCTCTTTACTATAAGCACATGCTCAAAATACAGCACATTTCTTTTGAATGGAAATAGGTATAATTCAAAATTCAGCTGTCACCTTTTTGCCCTTAGATCACAGACTCTACTTAAGCCTGGTCAAGTGTCCCTATTAAGTTTTGGCACTGTCAGCACAACATCAGAATGCAGGTTAAATAAATAAATGTATCCTACATTTCATCCACACATATATCACCCCAAAACTCTGAGCTTGTAAGTCTATTTTAAAAGCTAAATTAAATCTTCGCCTATGTACCATTGATACAGAACAGCGATGAGTAAACTACAAGTGGGTTGTAACTGAGCTCAGCTAACTTATCTGGTAAGAACACGCTTACCAACTCTATGTGGTTACTGAACATCAGGTTGTGGTAAAAAGATAAAGCACTTAACACAGTGAAGAGAGACCTCTTAAAAATTAATGAAAATTTAATTAAATATGCCTGGAAATCTCCCCAAAACTCTTTGCATTCCTTTACTTGAACATTTCTCATTGCTTTACTCTACTTGGATTTACCCAGCACATGAAATGATCTCTTTTCTCCTAGTTGTTCACGTTTTTCCCTGGAGTAATTAGCCAGCTACATCCCCTTTGACAGAGGGATACTAACAAGCTCCCACAGTTTCCAGTAGGACAAGGAATCCAAAGCCACTAATAGCAAACAAGTCATTTAAGCAAAAAAAGGATTACAAAGACTCGTTGCAAGAGGCTGGAAACTCACTCGTATTTCAGCTTAAGGTTTTCCAAGGAGCTCTTTTGTAATGAGTTTTGACTCCATTTTACAAAAATACATCATTGTTTTCTTCCAAAAAATGAAATATTGATTTGAACACCTACTAATTATGTCTTCTTTCTGAAAATAATGAAGTACTAAGAAGATGGAAGAGTTATCCAAAGGAAAAATCATGGCAACGTTGGTTTTGTAACAAAACCTCCCTCCCGAGACCTCAAAGTTTAAAGAACAGAAAAGTCACACAAACTTTTTACAAAGATTTTCCATTTTTCACTACCAGGACACCAAAATAAGCTGCAAATCGAGCTAGAGCGCAGTCTGTTGCAAAATTTTGTTGCCAAAATTCCCTCTAACTGTGTCCCTATTAAATAAAGGATGTTTAGATGAGCGTGAGCTCCTAAGCAGAAAGGCAGAGAGAGTGGCGTACCTTGAGGACCTCCATGGGTACCTGGGTGGCGGGGGGCAGGCTGGTGGGGACGCTGACGTTGATGGCAGGTGTCTGGCTGACTGGTACTCGCTGCTGCATGAACTGGGCTGCTTGCTGCTTCTGCTGCTGCTCCCGACGTTCCTGCTCCTGCATCTGCTCACGCATGAGCTGCTGGCGTAGCAGGATTCGTGAGGTCATGCTGGAGGAGCTTAAGGGAGGCTTGGAAGCGCCAGGATGCTCGGAATTGCTGTGGGAAGACCAAAGAGAGACAGCTCAGCTTCCAGAAGCGGGATCGCGGCACCAGCGGTTGGAGCCTGCAGAATTACAGCGGACCCGTGGGGTGAGATGGGTGAGGATAGGCTGCAGGGCCACCCCAAGGGGAATTTGGAGCAGACCTACTTCAGGTGCTTAGCAGCCACATTAGGCTGCCTTAACTTGACCGCAGCCAACCATTTCTAAACACCAACAGCCAGCTGTAAAGAGCTACTTGCCGTTTCCATTTTTACAGCAACCATCTACAAACAAAACAAATGCTTTTACAGATAGCAGCAGGCACTCACATTTCTTTTTAAAAAGTAATAAAGGGCTGTATTGAATCCAATTATAGGTATAGATAATACTCCAGGTCTATGATCTAGTTAAAAAAAAAAATAGATTTTTTTTTTTTAATAAGTAAATAAATATCCATCTCCCATGGAAGTATAACAAAGATTCGCCGGTGGCAATATTGTTCATAGCTTGAAACCAGTCCCCAAAAAAATCCCCACCAACTCCCACTTCAGGCCTACCAGCATCTTCTGAGCATGCTGAGACACAACAACAGGCAGAACAATAAGGGTTTCATTTCAGTCACACTTTATAAAGCATATCAGGCTGGTCTGAGCTAGCACACTGCAGGGCTTCACCACCTATGTGCTAAGCCCTTACCAAGTAGAGCTTCTTACCAGACAATAATGGACAAAACATGGCACTCAGTCATGGACTACAGGGACAGCTTCTGAAGCAATCTTTAATTCTGTTAGTCTTCACAACTAAAATCCATTTATAAGACATTTTTGTACTGCAAAGCACAACAATTAGGGTATGTAAATACCAAGCAGCACATCCCACAAAGGAAGGATGTTGAAAGTGGGTAATAACACAAGACTCCACCTAAAGAGAGAGCTACAGTGTGCATAATTCAGTGTATTTGCTTTCTGATTCTGACTACTGCAGTTCATTTCCATCAGCCCACAGAATAAAAGGGCTCTTGAGGCTGTAGTGCTGCAGAGTCATGTCTGAGGAAGACCAGCAGTAATCCTCCAGCCTTTGAAAGAGGTTGTTCTTGAAAACTCCACCTCTGACTCTGTTGCTAAGGTGCTACCTGGAGGATGCTGCCAGGACAGCTTGCAAAGGAGTCCAGGAACCAGCAGCCCTTCCAGGGAAAGCTGCAGGCACTGAGAGTTACTTGTGTTTGGGCAAGCACGGCCAGCACTGCTGGAAGTTCTCTGGTTTTGTTTAGACCCAACGTTGCAAACAGTTCAGAGCAGAAATGAAGAACTCGGTTTATTCCCCCAAGAGATCAAACTCTGCTTTTCCAGAGCACACATTTAGGGGCAGGGAGGGAAAAAGGGAGGGGACCATCTTGCTATTTAAGACCTGTCAGGTTGAAACATTCACAGAGACACTGATCCTTTTGATAAAACAAGAGAAAACCTTTGTGGTGAAACTAATGCAGCTGCGGAATAATCGCACTAATTAGCTGCTCAAGACAAGTCACTGACTGTGATACTTGTAAAAAACACCTCCCTTGCAATTAAGGGCGAAGCATTCTCACATCCAAACCCAGCCGCCTGTCTCCTGGCTGCACATCTGAACCACTCACACATTTCCAAGCCAAGAAGATGCTTTATGTCCCTGACTAGATAGTTACAGAGGAGTGATTCTCAATATTTTTTTTAATTTTTTTTTTTTTTTAATCACACAACCCTGCCGGGGCAGGGGAAAGTTTGAGCATGCAGCCCCATACATACCTACTGATTTACAAATTGTATCTGTATTACTGAAGTATTAGTATTTCTACTGCACACTTCTTCACTTTGGAGACCACTATAATAGAAGCATATAGTAGAAGTAAGGTGCTCAAATGCTTGTTTGAAGGAAGGATTCACTCTCTTTATGCTGAGGAAAAAGCTTATTTTGTACCCTGTAAGCAAGTTTCTCATTCATGTGCTATTGATTTTTTTTTTTTTATAGATACTTAATGCCACAAAATTGGTAACCCAGCAGTTGCTCCCACCTTCTTTCATTTTGAACTGGTTCTCCGCCTACCAAAGCCAAGTGTGCTGAAAAGCATCTCAGAACAACCTTACCATATACTGAGATTTTGAGGGATGCGAGGGAGAAGGTAGGAAAAAAATTATTTCCATGGCATTTCAAACAGCCCCTGCCAGGAACTTCATCTCACTCAGGCGATCACTGTGCCTACCCACACCAACAACTCATCAACTGCCCTCACAGCTTCCTGAAGGTTATTCGGAGGTCTGCTGTTGATCGAAAACAACAAAAACAACAAAAGCTGCAAGCATTATGTCTTCGAAAGAAACAACAGTCCCAGAAAACTCTGTTTTGACAAATTCTTTCCCAAAGGGCTGAGACTTCAGTTTTATTGCTCTTGTAATTCTGCTCAATATTCTAGTTACTGGGAAAAAATAATAGCTTTAGAAATATGTAATGAGGTAGGAAGTGCAAGGTCAGGCACTGTGCTTTTTAAAGCAAGTATCAAAAAAAGGCACTAGCAAGAGGAAGAAGCTGATCTTATCCATACCCAGAACATCAGATTTTGATAGCCAGATGGAGGGGAAGAAAAATCTCAAGATTACTGAATGTCCTGTTCAACCTTATTCCAAGGAGAAGCCAGCATATCTACAACCAAGCCATGAGCTCAGCAGGCATCATTCCCTTCACCTACACTACAATTGTAGGCAGTGCAGAGGTGCACAAGCTCTGACCGCAGGCAGCGCTGGCAGCAACGTGCTACCCCTGACCCTGCACTGGAGTTCAAACAACACTTCTACCCGGGATAAAAGCTGCTGCACAACACCTGCCTGACCGGATGCTCCTGTCACAAGCACTGTGAAGGGAACTGGACAACCCAAAGGCAGCTCTCCTGCTATGCATATTTTCCACAATTCATCCCCCGGAGGCTGCAGAACTCCTCTCACCATACCAGAAGCAGCACTTGTTCCACTCGCCACCAGTGGCACTGATCAGATGTGGGAAACTGAAACTTTGGTATCTCATCCTCTGGGCCTATCCCATGCATGACATTGAGTGTCCTCCCACACAGCTTCCCTTCCCCACCATGCCTGCTCATCCTGTTGACTGCAAGACACACCACACAAAGCTCCAGGACGGAATAGGAAATGATTTGGGTTTCATCACCACGTACCCTCTTGGAGAGCCCACAGGAGAAAGTTCGGCAGAAACTGAGTTTTCCAGTCAACAAAAGCAATTAAAAACTTATGAACAAGTCTTCATCAAAAGAGTATTTTTAAAGCTTCTTGACCTCTACGTGCTGCTGCAAAAGCAGCTCTTCTCCCGCGATCGTGCTGCACAGGCAGCTCCTCTCCCATGAGCGAGCAAGTTGCCACTTACCGCAGCACAACCCAGAACCTGGACATGTGGGTTCAAAACTCTCCTAGGTGAACTGACTCACCCCTGGATTATGTAGAGCTGGTAACAGAGCCCACACACACAACCGATACACGATGTGATTTAGATACTTCCTGCAAACACAGTTTATGGATACCATCTAATTGCAATAAATGGAACAGACTCATCCTGCTAATTGAGATATGATTAAACAGGTTATCCATTAGCAGTCTAATAAGCAGAGTATAATATGGACAGAGAGTTATTAGTTCTGAGTGTCATGTGCCAATTCAATTAATCACGATGAGATAACGTTTTATTAAATAAGTTTAAATTACATATCCTTTGCACAGATGCCTGGGAAATGTTGGTTACTGCATACATAAGTTATCATGCAGATGGTTGTTGCATAATAAAAGGCAACAGATCAGATCTTAAAAAAAAAAAAAACAAACACCAAACAAAACCAAGTTTGATTTTGTTGACATCAACCCAAGAGACAGCACAGACCATACCTTTACCTTTGAGAGCCTAGTTTACCTTCCCAGATGTGTACTGATTGTTTTATCTCTGTCTCTTTGATTGGGAGGGGGGAAGGAAGAGACTTCTTTTTGGTTGATCAGTTTTGTTTGCAGATTCTTATAAATTGCTCAAAGAAGCTGTGTGGTTCACATGCATTATTTATTTATGTGAGTTGTCTGGCTTGCAGACATTACTTTGCATTAGCTATGTATTCATTAAGAACTTATCTGGAGATTTTGAATGGAGGGGGAAAATTTAACTCAGCTTTGTTTTTTCATTACTGTTTTAGAAATTATTTTTATTTTAGAATTTAAGAAAACAGAAAAGCCTCCATTAGAAAGTTTCTTAGACAAACTGTAATTAAAACCACAAGCAAATTAATTCCTCAAACATCCTCAGACAGAGATGAACATGAATCAAACAAAACACATTTGAACCTATGAAAGATTTCAAAACCACTTGCTCCATACAGGACTTACTACCTTGCTCTAAGCAGAGAAAAGGCACACAAGAGGGAGGCCATTGCCCTCCTCCCTTCAGGCCAACTGTTTGTTAATGGGTTAGTCCACAGAAAAATCAGCCAAGAAAAGCAGATTTAGCACCTCAAAAAAATCCACTCAGCTGCACCAGATCTCAAGAGGTAAGAAATAACACGGGATTTAAATGCTTGTTTCATGTCTTACCCTTATCCCATTCACAATTATTTATAGAGAAAAGAAAGGCATCTACATTTAGGTACCTGACATCAGCATAAAACTATCTTGATTTCTAAAGCAAGCAGGTGAGAGGTTGCTTGCAACTTTACAACTCAAATACTTGGCCCGACCTCTAGGAAGAATCATTACAGCTCTCTTCCAACACCTCTCCTGTTCAATGACCACTAGAGTTTCCACAAAACTGAAGTTCTATTTGTCCAAATTCTGTTTTCAGTCTCTCTACCAAGCAATAAAACTCCAAGAAACCTTTTGCTGCCGGTACTAGAAGTGGTTGGAGCAACATCACTTCTAGCAGCCTCTAACCTGCAGTCAGCATCGCTGTTTGCCGTGAAGAGGGGTGACAGAAAACAGGATACCAAATGGAAAAGTAATTAAAAAGACAAGAGAGCGCCAACCTCCACCTCCCCCCGCCCCCAAACTTCTAAACCAAACAACTCACAAACAAGAAAGTTTCCTACACAATCTTTTCTCCCCTAACTTCAGCTAAAGCAAAGGACTCTAACTACAAGAACGCTACAGGGCATTTTCCCTGGAGCACTTTGTACTTCATTCCTGCAATTTAATAATTGATTGTGGGTTCCAGCAATGCTCTGCTCCCCACACCAACTGGCTGGCACTGCTTTAAGGATCAATGTTAAAGAAAAAAACAAAAACAACAACAAAAAAAAAACAAAAACAACAACAAAAAAAAAAAAACAAAAAAAAAACCCACCACACAAACCAACAGCTAGCACCCTCATATGTCCTTTCTTGCCAAGGGCACAGCAACCACATAAAAGGTGTGGAGACTTTTATCAGCCTTTGTAATAAAGCAAGGACTGTTTCAGGCCTCTGTATGAAAGAGGGTTTCTGTGTTTCAAGGTTGTATGTCTGAAGAGACACACTGTCTGCTATTGCATCAGCTCCATCAGCAAGGCACACATTTTTCTGTCACCCTAGTACTTTCTCATCCTGCATGCAGCAGCTCAGAGCTGCTCTCCACTTACTCTATTATCAAAGGCTTCACCTGTAGAATAACCAAATGCACATGCATGCATGAACCCAAACACACCTAGTCAGAGAGGGAAAAGCAGGAAAACCCTAACACATCCACCATGCAGGTCTGCTACCCAGGAGCTAAGGGTTGCATTACAAATCAAATCATGTCAGTGGATACACTATTTTTTTTTTTAAGACAAGAAAAATAAAGAACCAAAAACAAAAGCATCAACAAAAACCAAGCCAACAAAACACTTTGTTTAATCCTCAGCTAAGAATCCTTTTAAGTAGCTGTACACATTTAGTAGTTTTCCATTTTTCTTCCTGTCTGCAAAACACACCTTCACAAGCTGCTGAACATAATGCTTTCTGAACTTAATGAAAATCTCTCTCATGACCCAGGAGCACTCAGTAAATAATTATTAAGCTCTAGAGGTGGCTTTTGCATGAGTGTTGACTTAATAAAATGCCCTATGTTGATCTGCTTGAATGCCCATTTACTTGGGGACACAGCTTGCAGTATAGTTTGGAAAGCTTGGATCACCACCAGACAAAGAAACAAGGTAAGAGTAAAGAGGTTCAATCTAGAAGCTGCAGAAGTCACATTTTACAAACCTTTCCAACCATTACTGTTAAAAGGGAGATAAACAATTGCAACCCAAGACTATCCTCCAAGACTTCTACATAATCACCACTGTAAAGTCCTACATGCCTAAACTGAACCTCTATTAGCCCAAATGTGCATTTGACACGAATTTTCAGAGGGAGTTACAGACATGTATTACATTTTTTTCTAAAACATGGAGGATTTTTTAAAGTCTTCCCCTTCTGAAAGTCACCAGCATTATCTCAGCCAGTCACAGTTCCTGCAGCTTTGCAGAAATCGGTGGCCAGCTCCCAGGCACAGTATTTTTAACTCCCAGAATACAACCTCCATCACAACACAATCACACAGTCTGCTCATGGTGCTGTCACCCCAGGAAAGTGCCACTTACAGACAGAAGCTGTCAAAGGAGCAGGGCATGAACATTTGAATGCTAACAGTTTCCATCTTTTCCCTCAACTCGTGTCCAAGGGCTTCTGTTGAGCACCTTCAAGTGAAAGTCAAGGGGTAGCCAGGTCGGTAGCCGTGTCTCTAGGGGTGGCTCCAGATAAGGACCTGGCAACTCCAATCCCCACACAGCAGCAAGGCGGGCAGCAGCGCCCGCTGCCTGCCAGCACTGCAGACCTGTGCAATCCAGCACCTACCGAGCAGAAGAGGTCTTGAGGCAGCTTACAAGGTCCTTCAAGTATCACAAAGACAGCATGGAAGTTCAGATTCAGCATCTCACTACATCTTGCCTCACCTGCATGAGAGTATTGCCCAAACTCCTGATGGAGACAGCCCAGAGTAAGGTGTTTGTCTGCATCAAGCACAGAGAAGTGCCCAGTGCTACCACGAGGCTGGGTACAATCCCCAGCCCTGTGCCAGGCAGCTGTACCAATCTCACTGTCCCACAGGTGGACGACTCGCTGTGGGTCTGGGAGAAAAGACGCATACAGGTCAGTCTGCACTTCTCCCATTCACTAATTAAAATGGGTGTGGATCAGGCCATTAATGCCATCACTGGAGTGGATAAGGGTTGTCTGTAAGGTACCCTTTTCTCACGATCCTTATCACCAGAAAGGGGGAAGGGTGAGGGCAAGATAATTAGATAATTTTTCTTTTTTTTCTGGGACATAACTCCTTCTCACTCAAAGTTCACCCAGGTGAACCTTCATCTACGAACCACTGGAGCTGAAGAGCTCAGTTCAAGAGCTGAACATATATCCTTACTAAGTGCAGAGTCTCAGTATCATGGTGCATAATTTCCCTAGTTTCACCTCTGCCCAAACAGGCTGAATCCCTCAGGTAGACAAGGAACCAGACAGCTACACATATGAATACCTCAAGCTCTCAAAAATGTTTTGTGGAGGGTTAAAGGAATTTTAAAAGTAGTTGACTGTTACCCAATATTGGTTTGGTGTTCTTCCTCAAACTTTCAAAGCCCATCACAAATATAGAGAAATTACTTAAAAATAAAGGCATGAGGGGAGTTTGTCTTTCACTGAAAGCCTGACCTTGTCAAAGGCTTTTTGAACCATTTTCCAGACACCACATCTATGGGTATTTCTCTCTCTAAAGAGTTCTACATACATTTGCAAAAGAAAAAAGTCAGATAGCTAAAACAACCAAGAGGTGATAAAAGAAAAAGGGAGGAGATAACACTCCACTAACAACCTCTGTAGTTCTGGATTTTGTAATATAGAATTTACCTTCTTTTATCTGGGTAAATAGAGAAGATAACACTGTCGCCCAGAGGGAAGATGATGTATGATAACCACACTTTTTGATACTTTGAATCCACACAGTGCCCAGTTCTGACTCCCTGTCACCTGTCCATCATACTTTGGTTTAGAAATAACCTAGCACTTACATAGTTGGATAGCAAGTTTATTCACAGAGGCTGCCCTGCAGAAAATAAGACTCAACCATGTCATGTTCACAGCTTGTACCAGTCACTCACAGGCTCAGATGCCCTCCAAGCCTGTGATGGTTTGGGAGTTCCCCACCCCCCACCCTTTGCGAAATCACCCAGACTAGACTCAGCTGGCCAAAAGTTAAGGAATGAAGCTCTATTTACAGCTTACTTGGCACAATATACAAGCAGATATATAAACAATAGACATGAATATCTACAAAAATATACAAGTTAAAGGTAATACAGAAACACAATCCCCCTCCCAGAAATCAGAGTCCCCAGGAGGCACTCCCAACCACCCTTCCACCTTCTTTCCACCCCTCTACCTTACCCCATGGTCTGGCTTCTGCACAGGATGAGTTTGGAGGATCGGCCAGGGGAGTAAGAAGGAAAGTGGTTAGGTTATTCAGCAGAGAGGAGAAGGCAAAAAACTAGAGAAACCGAGACTCTCCGAGCCTGTGTTTATCTGTGTTTGTGTTCTTGTTCTTACACATCTCAGCAAGCCTACGAGTGAAGCAGACATCACCAGTGTTTTCTTTTCACAGCCTATAATATAATTTTCTCAATTAAAATACTTCAATTAACCTCAAACCAGCACAAAGCCATAAAAGCAACCATGCACCTGGAAGCTTACAGCAACCCAGCAACCCCCAGCCTAAACCCTTCCACTCACGCAAGGTTTTCTGCTTACTGACTCCACTGTTACAGCTCTACTCAATGCTTCCAAAACACAATGAGGCAGCCTGAAGCATCATCTCACACAGATGATATCCCTGCTGCAGGATGCTGAGCAAACACGATCTTAAAGGTGCAAAAAGCAAAAGCGTTTATGGAAAATTGGCTTGAATGATTAAGAATCCTAAACAGTCCTCATGAGAACCACAAAGTGCATTCAGCTCTCAGTATATGATAGGTCAGTGCTATCAGCATGCAAGACTTGTTTGTTGCAGTGAATAGGATGTGCAAGGGAACAACCAACCCCTAACACATTACTGCAACACCTCTAACCACAACCTCTAGCCACAGCTGTTTATTACAAGACCTGATCAGACCAAGAAACATCTTCAGCAATGTTTCCTTCTAAGAAAGCAACTCTACAAGCTGTGGAAATCAATTCCTCAGGCTCCACACATTTTAAACCAACTTCAATATTAGAGTCTTGAACTATTGCTCAAAGCTCTTTTAAATATTTGGCTATTTGTGGAAGAGTTACTGGAGCACAGAGGACTGTTTTACTGTGCAGAATGAACAACTAGGGTGGGGAGGGAAGTCTTTACTCATCAACAAGTAACTTTATCAACCATTTGGATATTTACACTCAACTGCAATTTGCAATTGCAGCACAGATGTACTGGTCTTGTTGCCTTGAGTAGCCACAGGACTGACAGGAAGGTGGGATAAACTCCAGCTGTCCATGTAAGAAACTATTGGTGATGTTTACAAACTTGCTAACTGAGGCCAAGCAAAATGACAGCTGTTCACTGGAGGAATTGCCCAACTGCAAACAACTACAGAAGAGATGACCTTTGATTTCCTCGGCCATTCAGTGTGACCTACAACATCCCTGATGGGGTAATATCAAACCAAAGCTTATGGAAAAAGCAAACCCCAACAATCCAGTAGCCTCTTCAGTACACCCACATCTAACAATAAGGCTCCTCTGTCCCCAAGTATCTTTCCCAAATCCCACCCACTCCAGCTCAGGGATATCCCAAGATGGGCAGTTTCTGAGTGCTTACAACCTTCAGGTGCATGCTGTGGGTCATGTCAGAATGCCTTGGGGTTTACTTTGCAGCTGCAGAGGGTCAGTGCAAGTGGTGACTGGGGGACCTCTTCAGTAGCCACTCATAGCTATTAAATTCTATTTTAAGTTCATAACATGTATTTACAAACTGCAGTCTTCCACAGAAATACTCAGTATCAATTTAAAAGCTGGAATACTGTGGAATTTGGACAGTTCTGTAAATTCTGCCCCCTATATAAAAACATTCTACACCTTCTCTTTCTACCCAGAAATTGTTCATAGCCACCAGAGACAGGCAAAGCAAAAAATAAGTACTTAGACTTCTGTTGGTATGTAAATAAATACCAAATTCAAGCCATGTCACAGAAGTACCATTCAAAATAAACACAGACAAGCAATATTTATACTTTCTGATTTCACAAAGTGTCAAAACATACACAAAGAGATCCTCTTTAATCTATTCATAAGTGTTTTCTCAATGGCTCAACTACAGCCCCGCTAATACATAGACTTAATTTCACTTTGCAATCACCCTTTTGTATTGCATTTCTCTTCTGTTGCATTTAAAAAGCATAAGCTCTTCTCAAAGAGGAGACATCAGGAAAAATCACAGAAATAACTTTATGCAAGCAAATATAAATCTCAGAAACTGATACAGCTGCTGCAGTCCTAGAGAAGAAAATAAAAAGGCTATTTTGAAGTTAAACTGTTCAGCGCGGTCCATGTTTAGCATGGTTTAACGACAACTAAGACATGCTGTTCATGGACCTTGCTGCAGTAATGTCCCTTCTTACTTTTCAAATACATTACAGGTATTGGTTTATTTGGGGGAAGCAGCACCCATCTCAAAACTAGTTACATGCCTTTCAGTTAGAACCTCTTAATCTCCTCTGTGCTGCCAGAAGCATAGCACTTGAATGGCTATTTCTGTTCAAAGCTATATTTGTTGTGGAACTACCGCAAACTCCTGAATCATGTAAACAGAGACAAGAGCCAAAAAGTATTTCATTGGACTTGAAGTTCACATCTGCCTTAGTTACCGAGACAAAAAAAAAAAAAAAAAAAAAAAAAAAAGGCAGGCACTTAGATTATAACCAATAAACCCCACAAAGACTACAGTTAATCAGGAATTCTCGCAACAGGGTTTTGTTTAATCTGGTTTATTTAGCATTCCTGACCTTGGCAAAGTACCTGCAGAAACACCCACGATTACTGTAGAGCAGCAATTCACACCTTTTGTTATTTTAGGCTACAGCAGAGGACTACACAGCCCTACATTAATCAACTAAGTTTATAAACTCGCAGCGAAGTCACCTGGAAATGATGTCTAGTTCCAGACTTGCTGGAGCCCAGCAGCCACCACTATTGCCGTCCCTAAAAAGCTGTATTGTAATGGGTCTCAGTCTAGACTTGGAAGGAGCTGCCTGGCAAACATGCTACTGGGAGCAAAATGACCTTCTCATTTCTCTAGCTTCTTGGTTGAGAAAGGTTAGCAATAGAAACCATGCCCTTAGCTCGACCTACCACTTTGGATGCAAGCCTCACCTCCTCGCTCACCAACTTCTATCTGTCCTGGTCCTCCTCAAGCAGGAAGAATCCAAATTATTCCCAACATGCCAAAAACAATGAAAAACCTCAAAACAACAAAAATCCATGCTGCTGCTTGATCCCAACTTCCGACAGATTTCAAAGAGTTTGCAGGGACAAGTTCTACCACCTTAGTCTTCAGCACTGAACTGCAGATGAGGTACTAGAGGTATGAGAACATGCAGTATATTTTTGGCTAAGAACAGGACTGAGGAAAGTAGACTGAGGAAAACAACACAAAACCAAAAAAAGTTTCTTTCATAATACACTTTGGTTGGTTGGTTTTGGTGGGGGCTGGGTGTGTGTGTGTGTTTCCTCCCTGTGGATAAAACCACAGTAACCTGATTTTGGTGTACATTCATTCACTGAGTTCAGAAATTTAGTAGTTGCCATTGTGTGTCCCTGAAAATATTTTCCCCATTAAAAAAAAAAAAAAAAAAATCTGAGGTTTTATTTCCCCTTTATTTTTAGCAACCTCCAGAACAAACAAGATGATTTGTTATTCCTGTTTTGAATTTAGAATGAGATAATAAAATGTCTTGTTTGTTTATACTTGCTTCATTTACCCCTTACTGTAGTTCAAGACTGTACAAATCTGTCAAAAAGAGTTAAAAGATACTCTCAGTCTTAAAAGATGACATCATTACACTTCTGGTCCCTTCCCTTCATAGAGGTATATAACCTGGCCATACAGTTCCTAACCTTAAGAGGAGGGCACATACCTGGTTTTGCCCAGAACTGACAATATAGGTTGCTTACAACTGTACTAAACCTCTACACAGGCCAGGGTACAAAACATGAGCATCAGCTATGAGGATGTCAAAGTTACTCAGTTAACAGAGGTATGGTCAAGACATCTGCAATCCTTCTCAAAAGTTATCAAAAAAAACCAAAACCACAGCCCCCATGTCTGAACTAAGGGAAACATCTTCTGCAGGGTTTCTCCTTGTTTTGCTAGCTCCCAGATCTCTCCCTTTCCACACTAGATGGAGCTTCGTTCCCTGTGTCCCCAGCCTGCTGGCGCTGCACCAAGTCAGGGATAAAAAGGGTAAAGAGGCAAAGGGTGAAACCTCCTCACCCCCACTAAACGTAGAGCAAAGAACAGCTCCAGGAACAGTATGAGACCAAGTCTGTACGTGGACTCTCACTCAGCACTCCCCGGTCCTGTCCTTCTCTTGCCCCCACTACTCTCTTTCCAGTACTGTTTCATCATTTGCTAAGAGTCAAAGATTTCAGCTCCAAATCCCAAATCACACTGCGACCTCTACCAGCCTTTGTTGTGGCCATGAGGCATTGTCTTGAGTTCACACCACATTAAAATGACATAGATTTTTCTCCTCTGATTAAGGGGTAGCATTTAAGATTATTACCAGATTACACACCTGAATTGCTCACTGGTTTTCCTGGATCCTTCTTCATATTCCCACATACCTTCTGCCACAAGATCTTCAGGCTCCTCTAGTAACCTGAAACACTATACCTAATGCCTCTGTTAAGACTCCAAACTTGAATCCATCAACACTTTTGGGAAACAACTCATTGATTTGTATCTTCTGGATTGGTCTGTATTATTTTAGAACTTAGCTCAGGAGAAATAGCTCATCCTTCCGGGGAGCTGCCACAACTCTATCAGGATCTTTCAAAGCACAACAGGATATGGTCCATCATCAGTACTTCTACGATGAATTTAAACTCAATGGGACAGAGAAGTGCCCAGAGCAATGAGTCACTCTAATAGCTCAAGTGGCCAGCACTGCAACACAAGTGTAAAAAGCAGAGCCTCAGGCTGTAACACAAGAGAGGACAGTGAAGCACTAGTGTCTGCAGGACATCTGTGTAAGACCTTGTGGGCAAGAGCTTCTCTTTTGGCATCTCTGCTCCAGAACATGGAGCTGAAATTGAGGTGATGAGAGGAACAAGAGCCCACTTTACAGTGGGAAGCTAAAGAAAAGGTTGGCATTTTAATCTCACAAAACGGAGGTTGATGGGGATGAGTGTTGCTGGCTATAAATACAGCAGAGAAACAAACACCCAGGAGAGAACAACCATGGCACTTCGCCAAGCGATACAGACCAGCCATGAACGAGATTAAACTGGTACCAACAGTCTCATTCTGAGAAGTCCAGTCCTGAAACTGTTTCCAACTAGAGGATTGGCAAAGGAACAGCTTGCTTCTTTTCAGATAAAGACCCCTTGCCTAATCAAAGTAGGTCACCGTGGAACAAAACAGCCAGTAACACATTACAGGCCACAGAAGATGCCCTCTAGGCAAATCACAGGCCACAGAAGATGCCCTCTAGGCAAATCACAGGCCACAGAAGATGCCCTCTAGGCAAAGGCTCCAACAAGACAGAAGCAGGACAAAGCAAACTCTTTGACAGAGCAGGCAGATCTCAGATCCAGTAGCACTGGAGTACAGTATTGCACACAACAGGAGCCGTTGCTTTCACATACATCAGCATGCCAAATGGTAGCTTGAACGAGCTGATTCTCAGCAGGTCCCACCAACCCACATATGCTTTTCTAGAGCTATCAGCCCATCTAAAATATATTCTTATTATCTGGCATGTTGGGTCAGCTGGAAAGTGAGTATCAGCCGTGATAGTGATGCAATTTCTCAGAAGTCCTCTCTTCCCCCTTGCCCCTACCTTTGAGGGCACCGTTGGACATCTCCCATGTTAGCCCAGTTGAGTGAGCCAGAGTTCAGAAGTGTTGAACTGAAGCAGCAAATAATGCCTCAAAAAACATGACCCCTCCTTTCCAACCAATTTAGAATTAACTTGAGTATCTGTATCATCACTTGGCAAAGTAAGTGACTAGAGTTTAGCTGCCCCCACCTTGTGTGTCTGGCTGCTACACTGTCCCCCAGAATTTTTGCCCTCAACCATGATGAGACCAGAAGGGTCCAGCACTTCCTTAATTTGGGGTAGCCACACATTCAAGTGGAGTAAGTCAATGGGTGAGTCCTACTTCAGGCTGGACTTCAAGGTGGCCTGAAAATAGGTTCCAAGGTCATTTTTGTAATGCAAAAATTCCACCAAATCACTGTTTCTTAAACAGACAAAAACTTCCATCAATCACTTTGAACTGACAAAACAGTGCAAAAAAAAGCTAGCGTTAGAAAAGTGTGGGAGCAGGTGACGAAAAGGAGAAGCTGTTATTTGTTCACATCAGAATGATCAGCCTCAGTCCTTATTTTCTTTCTGTTGACCATACCACATCATTCAATTTAATTGGCCCAGAGTCAGTGTCAGGAAGTTCTGCCTAAATCAAATGTTCAAGCAGGTCACAAGTTTTGAGCAAAAATACTTGTTTCTTTAGTCAGTCCAGAAACAGAACAAAAATAGGAAAACAAACCAAAGTCACATCTACCATACTTTCTTTTCCTAGAAACCCTGAATTCTAAGCAGTGGCTTCCTGACCAGCTCTGAAGTATCTCTGCTAGTCCAGACTGGACAGCCAAAACTGGTCGAGATGTTTATAATGTCTAGACTTTGATAGAAGAAGGAACATTCCCTTCCAGTTTGCTTTACAAGGAAAACTAAGCCAATTTAGCTTCAGGAGTCTTAACACCACACCTTCATTTGCCCACCACTTTCTGCCATTCTGGAGAGCTGCAGCAACCATTTTTTAAATTACCAGACTATATGGGCTATCTACAGGAGGTTGCCTGCCCTTTCTCTCCCAACTGAAAATTGGTAAGCCAAAGATTCAGAAGTCCAACCCCACAACATAAACATAAACCCGAGAAAATCCCACTACAAAAAGAGAGAACTTAAAGTAGACAGAAGGCATGTAGAGGAATATTCAATCCAGTTTGAGGGAGATCATTCAATGACAAGATAGTAGCTGAAGGCTCCGACTGCCACACATCATCTGCTAAAGATGCCATCACCTGTTTAAAAACAAAGAGATGAGCCTCTTCAGGGACTTACTTGGGAACAAAAACCCTGGGAAGCAGAGAGGGGCTTGAAACCACTTCTCTAAATTCCAATACTCTGTAGCCAAGTCAGGTGTCTCATCATCCTACCTCTCACAGACTAGCAACACAAGAAAGAACTGAAGATGAACCCGCCAGGTTCTTTCAACATGTACTCACAAGTTTAGCAAAGAACAACCCTTTAAATCCATTACAGAAACATAAAAATCCAAACCCTTGGCACCACATTATTGCTCAACACCCTGGACTTGCCACCCAAAACTTCCACCAAAGTTCAGAAGTGGAACAGAATGAAAAGACCTTCAGTGCAAAGTGTATTTCCAGCCTGGAACAAAGAACTAAGAACTACAGCCTCTAGGCCTCCTTTAACACAATTTAATTTACTCTGGGAAAAAAAAAAAAAGTAATAATAAAGAAGTACACAAAATCAAATGCTACCTGAAAAACACCTTCCTGTTTGGCAGAGTAAGCATTTTCCAAATACTTGTATTAGTTCACACTTCTAAAACTGTTTGTTTGGGTTTTTTTTTCTTAAAAATAACTGGGAGAAATCAGTGTTGATCCACAAAATACAAAGCAATGTTAATACTGAAAGTATTACACAGGAAAATCTTAGAGCAACAAATGTATCAGGTAATGTTCACAGAATCACAAAGGGCCAGGCTGGATGGGATCCCAAGCATCATCTGGTCCAACCTTTGACTGAAGACAGAGGGTTGGATGTTGTAATGATTAAGTCCGTATACAACTTGTTTGAAGCTAAGGTCTCTAATATTTGAATATTTAACAATTCAGATTTTTAAAATCTTAAATCTTCCCAGACTGGGATTCAAGCAGTCCATGAAACAAGAGGGAAAACGAAAACAAACAAACAAACAAAAAAACCCCAAAACCCAATAACCCAAACACAACACCTAGGCAAAACAGAAATAAATAACTAAAGCTAACATTAAAAAAAAAATAATCAAATTTCACTACCATTTCTACCATACAAAGGGAAATTGGACTAGATACTTTTTGAGGTCACTTCCAACCTCTAATGTTCTGTGATCCTGCGAACCAACACCAGGTAAACTGGGGATTGCAAAGTCTGTCAGAATAATGCAGCTGCTAAGTCGAAAGGCTTTTGTTTCCAAACAAACCCAAGACCTTGGTACTGCAGTGGCCCAGAAGAGGACTGCAGATGAAGCACTAGCAAATACCAGCACGAGAGGCACTCAAGACTGATTCCAACAGTCTTACAATCAATAGAAGAGTCACACAGTTATTATTTCAGGCAGTTTTACTNAAAAAAAAAAAAAGAAAGCTCAATATAAGGCTACTGCAAATCCAGTGAACACAGAGGAACATAGTATAAAAGTATGAATATCTCTCTCCATGGCCACATGGAAATAAACTGCAGTTTGTAGAAATGGTCTGAGATTCACCTTCAAGAGAAGACCAAGGCACTTTTGCACAGCTTAAGGAAAACAAGCTGAGAGTAATGTCCTCAAAAAACAAACCACACCACAAAAATCCCCGGACTGCTCACTGAACCATGGCAACTTCCACTGTATTTCTGTACAGACACTACCACAGGGATAACCCAGTTTCCAGCATCAATCTCCTGTGCTCATCCTTTTCCACCCTGAACAAACTTGCTTCCCCTGGGGCAATAGGTATTCAGAGACCTTTCTCCAAAAAAGCTGAAGAAATCAGTTTTGTTAGCAATTGGCCAGCACGTTCTAGATTTAGCTGCAGCAGCTTAACAACCTGGTTTCTAACCGATTTATCATTTTCTCACTGCATTATTCAACAGCAGCATCACTTTATCAACTGTGCAAGTACCACCCTCCAAGAAGCAATATACAAGAGCTTTCCTGTGATAACGTCTTCCACAGTAACTAGGGCAGTCAAACAAAAATTTATATTGGCAGAAAATTGCTACATTTTCCACAGCAAAGTCCATCTTTATAATTCTTCGTTTGTTGTTAAGACAACAAAACTCTTTGGCACTAATAAAGCAAACAGGGATATACAAGGTGGGGTCCATCCTGCTTCCATTTTGGTACTGGTTAACATTTCACATGCATAAAAATTTAAACAGTGAACTTCAAGCCAGAAGGGCCAAATCATATACTTTTCTCATTTCAATTAATAAGATGCATAACTGTCTCTCATGGGGCTAAGAACCTACAGATGCATAGGAAGACAACAAGAAAACGAAAAAGAAACCAAACCCAAACCCCAGCACGTATAGAAAACAGAATTAAAACTGCATTTCTGCATAGCAATAAAGCAATTTGCTGCTTGGAGACATCCTTCCATTCCTATTCAACATAATGCTGCTATGAATTATTGCCAAAGTAAACTTCAAAAACTTGTTTGCCGTGGAGGAAAACCAAGCAAACTGAAATTCTATGTGCAGAATCCTGTTTCAAGAGTGTGAAGGGTTTCTTTGTTCCCTTGAGTGCCAGGTCATTTCAAACTTTTACATCTATGCATTTTCTTGTGCTTTCAAAACCTTTATTTTAAAAAAATTAAAATGAGGGGGAAAAAAAAAAAGCAAATCCCTGTCTAAAAATATCACCATTTTTCCTATTCTAGTACTCTACTCCCAAACGTTTGGCATCTGAAAGCAAAATATTATTTCACATAGCTAAGAAAGAACATATGTTTTATTGGAAAAAAAAAAAAAGCAGTTTGTATAAAATCCAGGAAAAAAGACCCATATATTTGTGATTTTAATACAAATTACTTAAACCTTCTCTTTAAATGGCAGTTCCTGACCATTACCAACCATAAATACAGATAAGAACTTTTATTTAATTATCATGCTAAATTTCTAGGTTCTGTAAGCAGCTTGATAAAGCAGTTCAGTTATTCCTCTCTTGCTTATCTGCTATCTAAAAACCACAGACAATATCAGTTCAGAGACTAGAAAAATACTTAGAACTTCCTACACTGTGGCTCAGTTGCCCCAACAGATCTCTATGGAACATGAAATTTCCTTCTCCATCTCTACTTCCCATTTCAGTCTTCTGCATTTCCACGGTTTAAGTCCATCCATGTCTTTAAATCCATGATCACTGTGGAGGGATTAGACTAGGTGACCTTTAAAGGTCCCTTTCAATCCATGATTCTATGATCTTCAGCAGACAGACATCTAAGCACACAGCAATATCTGAAGTCACTTCTGATGTTACTTATTCAAGATATTTACTATGGTATTTGTCCCGGTAACCTTACTATTCAAACTCAAATTGCAAGGTCAGACTCTTAACTGCTGCAAGACTGAGGAGGAAAAAAAAAGAGTGGTTTTAATGTGGCTATTAGCAACTTTCATTGAGCATTTAACTACGACATTAAATTCAAGCATGCGTTCAGTGCCTCATAACCAAATCTAGCTGGGCCATGGTCCCAAACCCAAGAAAATCAGTATTTCATTCTTCCTTCCCATTGACTACCTCTTTTGCCACAGGCACCATTTAACTACAGCACTTTGAGCTGAAAACCTTGCTGCCCTTACTGCATCTCAGGGAGTTGCACTCACGGTAGAGTCAACTCCCCCCCCCCATACAGCATCAGGTCAAGTCCACAGTGCTCACAATTGAGGAAACCATGACCCAGCTGCCTGAACATTAAAGCACATACAAAGGTCTTGTGCGTAAGAAGGAGAAACAAGCAAAGAAATATTTACCATCTTCTGCGGGTTTGTTTGCAAGTCAGTTAATTTCTGCATTGGATTCCTACCTGGGCTAGGAGCAGAGAGAGTGAATAACACAAAAAGATCACACAATGCTGCTTGTTCTCCAGCACTTGTAAGCCAGTTGCAGGAGCTGAGGGGCAACCACAACTCTGAGCTGGTACTAGAAGTGCTGATTGCTCTGCACAACTCTGCTGCAGCTTAGAGAAGAAAAAGGACAAAGAACTTACCCAGGGAATTCATTCTTTCACGTTTTAATCCAGCAAGGCAAGAGCTCACCGGGAACTGCTCTCCCAATGGCCACAAACCCAAGACTAGACAAAAAGGTCTTAGTAAGCACCAGCTTCCAGAAACTGCACTTCCATTCCTACCATCCACCTCCTAACCCTGCCACTGCATTTGTGGCTGCCTTTGTTAGAATACTTCTGCAAATGAAAACAGATGAGTAACTATTGCTGCTTTAGCAAACTCCCAAGCCCATGGTCACTAATAATAGCTTTGTTCCTTTTATTACTGAACAAAACCAAAAACAACAACAAAAAAGTTTAAATGCTTGTATAAAATGCACATTGCTGAACGTTTTCTTTCATTGATCCAGTGCTATTTCCCATACTAAGCTTAGGCCCAGATCTCTCAAACAATTTATATGGATCAAAATGATGAAAAGACATCTCAAACTTTTTGAAGGGGCATCCCTCACACAAAAATTATTATTGGGTTTCGTGTTCCCTCGTTTCAGACATTAAGAGTTCGATTTAAATAAATAAATAAAACCTCACCAGAGACTTTCTTCCTCTTTTTGCACAAACCTAAACTCAAATGCAGACCTGAGCTCTCTGGTATGCAACGCCCCAGAGCTGACGAATTCAGAAAGGCAAAGGTGCTTTGGCAAGCTGAGCTCCCAGCTCCCTGCTGGCACACAGGCATGCTGCTGCCAGCTCCCACTTGCTTCAAGAGCAAACTGGTGGGACAGAGGGAAAGCACAGTATGCTGGGAAGAAAAAGTGGAGAAAGGTAACATGGGAGGAAGAAAATGGAGAGGGTATGAAGCCATTGCTGTGAAGTAACAAGGGGAGAGTGAGGACAAGAAGAAAGGCTTTCCTGGCACAACGCTGATGCAGCTTGCCACTTGTAAGAAAAAAAGACCAAAAAAAAAACCCAAACTTGTATTAAAGAATTCTTATTTTTCTCCCTAGAATCAATCTGTGAATCGTTATAGCTGACCTTCACTGTGAATCAAACCAGTTATAGGAACTCCTAAAAGCAGTAAAAATAAAAATAACTGGCTTGTGAATCACCTCTGATCTACCTGACAGAGCCTTACACTACACAAAGCCTTTGGCCCAGGTTCTGCTGCAGCCTCCTTCCCCCATTCCTCCCACCACTCATGCTTGCACCCATCACCAAGCAGGGGCTGAGCCCCTCTGCTTCCCTGGCCCAGTGTGATGTTTCTCACTGATCTTAGACTGAACCATAGCACAGCCAAGCTCAGAGCCTCCGTTAGGCTGCACAATGTTCCTGGGAAGTGGCACGGGAGCCACTGGGCTTTGCTGGAAGGTAAGCAGACATCAAAGAAGGAAACAACACAACAGATTTTGAATGTGTACAGGCCAAGCCACAGCATTTTCACACTGTTAATATCCTGAAGCTTCCAGTGCTTATTAATTTCTACTATTGGGTTGCCTGTTGCTGAATAATTCCCAGCACCGCACAGCGAGTGGTTGTTTTTTTTTTTACAGGAAGTAAGCAAGCCAGAAGCAGCGAAAGCATCCTCTTGTTCTTCTGTGAGCCTATTTTTTGTTAGTTTATTTGAACAATGGCACCATGAACCAGCTTACAATAATGACTGTTACAAAATAGGAAGCTGAATTATTAGGCAAGCTTTGTCTGCGTAACTCACTCAGCCTAGGGAGGATATGACAGGCACAACGAAGACAAAGGACTGGACTCAGTGACCCCAAGCATCTTTCAGGACTCTGCTTTGGTAGCTGAGGTACTTCAGAGCTGAAGTTTGCTTTTGCTTGTTTATAAGATGCACTGTTCCTACAACTGCAGCAGCAAAGCACAACCATATCCCAAGAATGCAAATCCCCAAGTCTGCATGCAGAAAGCAAACACTTTGCAGAGGCTGTGATGAAAAATTTACCTGAAAGTACAGTTTCGAAATGGAAAAATCCAAGTTCAGTATTTATTTCTTTTAAAGAACAAGAGATGCAGAACAAGATACACAAATCACTAAGTTGTCTTTAAGCAAACAGCCAAGCATAGCTTTTGCAAATCAACAAAGAACTGCTTAATATGGTTTAAGTAGCACCAATGTTATTTTTTTGGTTGTAAACTTCAAAAGCCAAAGAATTTCTACAGAACTGCTTGGGGCATCACTGATGTCATCTCTGGAGTGATACACTTTGGACCAAATGATCAGAAACCAAAAGCAGGCATCCACCATCTTGTCATTACAATACCCTGCTGAAACTACGAAAATCAGGTCTAAGTGCTTGTCTGAGCAACACTTGTGTAAAAAGCAGCAACACAAGTGACTGAGCAGCAGCAAATACAGGAACCTGTAAGTGAATCATTAACGAGCAATGATTCCTCCATTACTCACTGTGGCTGTAGAGTTACTGAGGGTAAGATTTGTTTCTTAAAAAAGGGAACAGCCAACAACATGAGTACTAATACACTCACCAAAGCTCAACACCACATAGGGAGGAAAGAGGAAGGCATGGCCATGAGGCTGTCCTTCTCCCAAAGAGCATTCACTGAGGAACAGAGCAGCAGTGCTAGGAACAGCATCGCACACCATCTCCTTCCATGAGAGTTGTTTCAAGGGGCTCAGGTCAACTGGCTGTTGATTTTGCTTTACTGCAAGAAATTATTAACCCATTCTACAAAAGCTATACGTCTGCCAGACTAGTGATACAGATCAATAGGCAACAATCTGAAAGTCAACAGTTTGACCTCTGGAGAAGGTTCTCCACCCCCCCTTTACCCACATTCTACAGTAAATACCCCTAGCACATTTTCTCCAAGCATTTGCGACCTATGCTACGGAAAATAAGCAACAAGAGAGCTGACATTCTCAGCCAATCTTTAGGCAAGATTAGCAAGCAATTAAAGCTGTTGTATGAGGAATTTTAAGTGCTCTATGACTTCATGCCAAACAAGACCTAGTCAAGCACTGGAATTTATTTTTCACAATTCTGTTCTGTAGAGAAACAGAAGACAAACTTAAAGAAAAATGTTTTGCAAGGATTTAACATCTATTACAGTTTAAATACTAACAGAAGCTGAAAGAAATTCTGCACCAGAAGAGGACATGCAAAGCATTGCTCCCTACTAAACAAACTCAGTTAACATATCCTTACAAATAATTTCAATGTCAACCAAGCTAGGGGAGTTCAATCTTTTTTTATTGCTTTGTTGTCAAAATATAATTAACAGTTACGTTAATTGCACCTCAGTCCACTCGAGTGCAGCACATCCTGAGAACACTTTTAAAGACAAGAACCAAATGCCAGTCCCGAAAGCAAACGAGTGCTTTGCCACCCGTTGCCTACAATCAGATCCAGCAGTTCAGGTAGCAGCAGACAACATGGCTTTTGTCCCAAGAGTTGATTGTTTCATCCTAGCTATGCCTCTTCATTAAGCTGCCCGGAAAAGTAGACAGACCAACAGAGAAAGCCATGCATTTTATGGGGGTGAGAGTTACAACACATTCAAGAGGAAAGGCTTAGTTTTAAACAGAAAATACAGCAGATTCTGTGAAATGTCACCCACAGCAATAATCTCACAGCTTGCATGGGTTTGATAATATGGGCTGAAAATAATTGTTTTCATAAACACACCAACTGGAGCAGAAAAAAAAAAAAGTTACAATGAACAAAGCAAGTAAACGAAGTTAAATAAGGCAAATGAAGCCTGAGCTACAGTTTCAGACTGATCTGCTGTTCACATAAAGAATGCTGTAGTTGGAGATTAGGGGTCAGAAATAAGAACTCATTAGCTCTTCTTCAGGGTTCATGATTCAAATCTGACAAAACACACACTTCAGTGTTTCCAAGCTTAAAGAAAATTCCAGCAGGGTCACAGAAGATGCTATTTATAGCTGGCTTAATCTCTGTGCACTCAAACACAGCTTTTGTACATATTTTGTTAGCACTTTAAAAAAAAAAAAAAAATCTGTTACTGAAAACTTAATTATCCACCAGTTCTGAAAATACAAATTTGTTTTTCCTCTTAATATTAGCTGCCCCTGACTGAATGGCATAAAAAAAAAATCAGTCTATAGTTTTTCCAGTCAAAACTGTTATCGACAGACAACCTAAACCAAACAGGTCCCGGAAAATATTCAGTGACAAAACTGTGGGGAGAAAAAAAAAATAAAAAAAGGAAAAAAAAATGTGGAAAGTTACCAGCAATTGAATTCTTCAAAAGGAAACAAACTCTTCCCATCCTCGATGTACCTATCAGTACAACTCGGACTGTTCCAAGACCTGCATGGGGAAGTACCAAGCATTGGCAGCTGGAAGAAAAGCTAAGGGGCCCACAGCCCTGGTCTTTAAAGGTCATTCTGCAAACACAAGCATTGCTAAGTCCTCTGACAAAATGAAAATACATTAGAAATCAATGCTCCTCCACTCTGCCTTGCTTTCTGGGTTGGCTGCTCACTGCAAAGATTGTTTAGGTCTGGAACTGTTAGTGAGAGGACAAATCAAAAAGGCTGGACATTTGTGTAATCTACACTGGGATCAGGGAAAGGTGAGGGGAGGACTCCTGTGTCAGACAGTGCCTCATCAAGCTGTTGCCTTCCACAGAGAGATGGCTGGTTGAGCAGACAGAACCAGAGCAGCAATCACCGCTTACAGGACTACTAGATGCAAGGAAACCCTGGCAGACTGCTGGGCTCTGCAGGCAGTGGTCAGCAGGTCAACCCACACTGGATGGGGCTTGTCTTTGAGGGTGTCAACCCCAGAATCAACACTGTTCAACATTTTCATTAGTGATCCTTGGAAGATAATCAAAGCTTGGCTACATAAGGCTACTTAGAGCCCTGCCCAACCTCAAACTCGAGACACTGAGTTCAGGAGTGAGATGGGAAAAAAAAAACAAAACCAAAAAAAACCACACAACTTTGCAGGTCCCTTCCAATCCAAATTAATTTTTGGTTCAGAAACACTGAAGGCTCTTTGTCTCTTAAATTACTCAAAGTATTTCACTCTTTCAAGTTAGAAAGGTTTCAGCCACAGCAGTTAGGATCAAGAATAATGTGATCCAGGCACTATATCAGCCCTTGGAAAGACAGATAGGAACATTTATAGCTGTGGCAAGACTCTTCAGTAGCTACTCA
Source organism: Eubucco bourcierii (assembly GCA_013396675.1). NCBI lineage: Eukaryota > Metazoa > Chordata > Aves > Piciformes > Ramphastidae > Eubucco > Eubucco bourcierii. Next base: position 148,255 of record VWZE01007085.1, on the reverse strand, counting down.
TTGCACATATAACTACACAGGCTCCACACAGGGCCCTTGTTGTTATATTCTTTATTAATCCTTGTAAGACTGCCTGCTGACCGACTGTAAGTTTAAGAGATTCAGCCAAAGCCTTAATGAAATTAAATAGAAATACCATTTAAGCTCTCAATAATGTTGACAACTACTGAAATTCAGTTAGCTGAGCCAACAAGAAACAACCTCTGCATACATTCTCCTATCCCCAGAGCATGCCCAGCACGTGGAGACAGCAAATTTCCCTAATGGCCTTCTTAAAATACTAACGGATCAAATCTGACTGTAAGGGAATGGCGAGCAGCTGAACCCCCCTCATTCTCCCAAAACAACATTCTGGTGAGTCAGCCCTCAGCACTTTTCCTGCTCAAATCCAACACATGCACACACACAGGTTGTTCAGCATATACTGCTATTCTGCAACACCACCAGTGCTCAAGATCTGATTCATTACCTTTAAGCAAGTTTAGGAAAAGATTACAGGTTGGAGGAGCATGGCAGAGCATCTTCTTTACCGAACGCTACTGTCAGTGACAACTCCACAGTAAGTGACATGCTGCATTTAAAGCTCTTAGTTAATAACTATTCAGCATTGAAAACAGAAGTACTTTACCAGTGCACAAGCATTGGAAAAAAATTAAGCAGATTCAGTCAGAATTTCTCCTCATTAGTTTTCTGTAAGTGATAGAAATCTTCTAGCAGTCATAATTCATAACCAGCCGTCACTTCTCTTAAGGTACACCTCAAGGAAACTTGATGTACATCCAAACTTCTGCAAGCTTGCTGCCTTCTGTTGGATGCATCTTTCATTTTCCCTAAGAGTGCAAATCATGTTCTGGAAAGGCTGCAGCATGCCAGGGATACTTAAAATAGAAAGGTCTGTAGCTGGTGATACTGCAAATATAAATACAGCTATTGGTATAGCGGTGGGAGTAACAGCAATAACATGGACCCAGAGCAACGCTGTGGCCAAACGCCACTGGCAAGTTGCCAACAGCTCCCCAAAACACAAGGAGAAGAAAGGGAATGGCCATTTGAATGGGTATAATGCAAATAAAATGAGTTGTGGCAAATTCTCAGCACAAATCTAACCCCCCAGCTTCAGCGTTACTAAATTTAGGAGTTTCAGCGCAGGAAGGGAGCAAGAGAGCTAGAAAAGTGCTTCAGTAAGGTAAAAGAGAGTGAGCTGATTGCATATCTCTGTAATTCTGACCTTGCTGTACAGAAACAAAGCATGTGCAGTTGGCAGCTGGGGCATTGTGTCTAACTGCCACTTTGGCATGACCAGGACAAAGCAAAACCATAGCTCAAGTTTAATTGCAGCCTTTAGAGAAGGATGCAAACACCAGATCAAGAATCCAAGAGAAAAAAAAAAAAAAAACTGGACTGAGAAATACTTAACCATCAAACTAGCAAAGTTTATGAACCTTAAAGTCCAATGAAAAATATTAGATGTCAGAGTTATCAAAGCACAGCACCAGCCAGAGCTGTGTCCAAGTCTAACATAATAATGTCATGTTTATTTTTGTCCCCGACTCCAGACTAGGTGCTCCAGCTATATTTGTGCTTCTTGTAGCATTTTTAAGGAAGCACACACACTGACTGAGTAGAGTAATAGAGGGTGTATTAGAGTATCTATTTCAGAGAGCAGCCTTGGTACACATCACCAAGTTAATAAGCAATTTCAGGTCAACAGAGAGACAAAAGCATATACTTAAAAGTACTTTTCAACCCTTTTTAAGTAACTGCTTCTACTGGATAAAAACTAAACAATATGCCATAGATTTCAGTAAACTAAAAGGGAAAAAAAATTTCAACAGCTTCATCCAAGAGGTGACTAAGCCCTTCGACATGCAATGACCCAGCCAGTGGTCACAGCCACTTGAGCACACAGTCCATCTGGCAGTGTCATTCAAGTCCTTGGGCACTGCAGCACACACATCTTGAGAGCAAGTCCTCCAAAATCTTCTGGAGAAAACATTCATGCTCTACCCAGTTACTGCTGAGCACACTGCACAGAGCACTGGCAGGGACAGGGTAGGCACCAGTGCCCCAGCACTTGCTACTGGTTGGTTTCAGTTGCGTTGCTGTTGACTAGAATCCAAGTGTGAATTACTGTGTTA
>VWZE01007085.1:112439-146098 GCA_013396675.1 Eubucco bourcierii | reverse complement strand
CATGCCATAAAAAAAAAAAAAAAAAAAAAAAAAAAAAAGAGAGAGAAGACAGCAAGTCTTAGGACAGGGACAATAAATGGTGCTTCAATAAAGAATAGATGACCTCGGTTTACCTTCTTGATCTCTACTTAGGGTGTCACTGTCACACAAAACACTTCAGTCACTTCCAGCATCCCTCTTGCAGCCAAAACACACAACAAAGTAAAATGACACTCACCATGGCTCCAATTTCAGGTAGAAACAAAAGGTGGACTTTTGCTGAAGACAGAAGAAATTGGTCCCAAAGGATGGCTATTCCTATGAGAAATAACACCTTCTGGTATAGAATCATAGAATGGTAAAGTTGGAAGGGACCTCAAGGATCATCTAGTTCCACCCCCCTGCCATAGGCAGGGACGCCTCCCACTAGTACAGGTTACTCAAGGCCACATCCAATCTGGCCTTGAACACCTCCAGGGAGGGAGTATACACGACCTCCCTGGGCAACCTGTGCCAGTGCCTCACCACCCTCACTGGAAAGAACTTCCTCCTAACATCTAGTCTAAATCTCCCCTCTGCCAGTTTAAACCCATTGCCCCTTGTCCTGTCGTTGCAGGACCTTGTAAATAATCCTTCCCCAGCCTTCCTGTAGGCCCCCTTCAGATACTGGAAGCAGCAATATAAACTTTAGGGACAATTTAAGTGTGACTTTTGCACTTACATATGGGTTCATCCATTTTAGGGCAATACCACCTCAAGCAGGCAAAGCCAGACCTGGAGTAAATCTGCTCACAGCTTTATAACACCATGTTACCAAAGCTTGTTTAAAGTAAATTCAATTAGACCAAATATTAGTACCAAAACAAGATTTGTGAGGTATTCTGAAAAGCAGTTTAGCTAACAGTTTGGGATATTTCACACACCAGAAATGCATAAACAAATATAACAGCTTTTACATCTGGTGAAATAACATATTCCTGGAAGATTTGAGACAAGAGGTCTGCCCCTGGCAGGAGCCACCAGAAATTGCTGCAGGAGAAGTTTCACTGTCCTTGCTTTCAAAGATGCCAGAGATGCAGAAAGTGTTCCTTTCTGGTTTGTTTGCCATGAAACTTTGGTCAAGGGCAGATCACTTCTTTCAGCTTTTCATGAGATTTTGGCCTTCTAGGCCCAGTACTCCCTCCACTGCTAAACCTAGATGCCATAAACGCTCTGTGCTTCTAAAGGCCTTCAGGAAAAGACACTCCCCACCAGCACACAAATTGGCAGGCTGACTGCATTTACAGGTTTAGTAAACAGCTCTTCATCACCATCTTCCTCCATCTTCGAAAGGTCAGTGTGACCAGCCTGAAAAATCAGACAGAAACCCCTGATTCTCTCACCACCTCCCTAAGTCAGGCTACAGGTTTCAACACTGAAAGTTGCCTTCCCTCCCTTCTCTCTCGTTCCCTTTTCTTCTTCCAGCTTAGTCTTTCCTAACCCTACCCCCAAGTCTGGGACAACAGGCTGTGGGTAACATGAGTTGGACTCACATGCACAACCAAACCCCATTGCTTATAAAGACCTTGGGCTAGAACTCTAAGACTCAAAGTAGATGGCCCAGACCACCCTTGGTCAATCTTAACAGCATTCAGTACAGCCCCTTTGCCTTCCCTAAATATAAAAGAAACCAGGACAGATGACTGTGGGATGCATCCACAAAGTCCTTGCTAAGAGCAGCTGATGAACAAATCCATTGGCCTGAAACATCAGAAGTTACATTCTTGTAGTAACAAAATGTGATGTTCTTGCAGCCATTATGATCACAGGATATGAGCAATTCAAAAGTTTATATGGGAGCTACTTCATCAGATCAAAAGAAACACTTGGGGTATGGAGGGAAACAGAAGCTTTTAGCAGACAATTTCTACATTAGGCATCCAGGTACTCACGTGCAGCACTGCTCAGACCACCATCAAGCCTTGAAATGCACTTTTTGTTGTTTTGCTATTTCTCACACAAATAAACAGGGCAAGGAGACAGACAAGACAGTGGACAAAGTCGTTTTTCTCCTGTGAGGTCAGCACAGCTGCATTCCAAGTCTAATAGTTCCAAAATCTACATTCTCATACGATTAAAAAAACCTCTACCAAACTATTAAGAAACCATTTGCTTAATGGTTGGCCAAATTTACTCTTCCATTAGGTGTGCTGCTGTTCCAACAGCATGTCAATAGATGGATCAGCCATTAATCAGTGATTATTCACATGTTATTGCTTGCATAAACCAAGAAAAATGCTGCTGTTGTGGAACTACTGAGATTTCTTATGTAGTAATAACTCAACCATAAAAGCATCAATTGATTCCTTTTCACTACAATTTGTGGAAGGTTGGATCTAAGAACTGGGGTTCTTAGATCCAAAGCCAACTCTCTTTAAATTTGATTAGTTTTAGGGAGGAGGGAGAAGACAGGAAATAATGAATAATCTATGAACAGAGAACAAAACTCCTAATCACAGAATCAACCAGGTTGGTAAAGACCTCTGAGATCAAGTCCAACCTATCACCTAACCCTTCTAATTAACTAAACTATGGCACTAAGCGCCTCATCCAGCCTCCTCTTAAACACCTCCATCCCTTTCAATTCAGTTAGCAAGCCTTCCTTTATTGTATGATAGGAACTTGCTAAATCAAGTCACTGCATCTGAATTCCTCTTCTCAGACAGGGACATTGCACAGCTTTAACATCCCCAACATCATGCAGTCTAGTCTTCATGCTTAATTCTAGTGATCTCACTACTAGCCACATAAGCAAAAGATTCTGAATACTAAACAGAAAAACAAACCTGTGTGAGTGAGAGGTAAGCTGCAAAGCACACATTGTGGTTTGGGGCATGGTCATAAGAATTAATGGATAGTCAGAGGATAAAGAGTGAAAAAGAGGCGAAGAGGTCAGAAGCACTCCTCATCCTCTCCCCAATCCAAAGCAAACTCACATCCACAAGTGCATGCTCTCCCACACTAGGCTGTTCTCAGGAAGTTCCTTACAGGACAAAACCAGTCCTCAACACAGAAGGTACTGAAGCAGAAGGTGAGCTCCCCTTCTCCTGCAGTTTGTATCTGTAACTGGTAATACCATTCCCTTTCTCTGTAATGCAAAGACAGGCAAGTTCATAAAACTAGAGTTCTGGGGATCGCTTTTGAGCCTGTGCAGTACAAATCACTATGAAATACAGAGGTACAGCTGGGATTCATTTATATTGGGAAAACACACACACAAAAAAAAAATCAAGGCCTGGCTATTAGGCATAAGACTACAGAAATTTTATTTAGTCTCAATGGTATAGGCTGAGGACAGAGGGGAGAATAAAGTGGAAGACTTCACATCAAAATGAAGATGTAGTACTAGACGTTTTCTCCTTTAGAAGAAAGTGATGCATGAAAATAGAAGGACAAAAATCAAAAAACAAAACAGATGCAGAAAAGAAGCTGCCAGGACAGTCATCAGGCAAGGAACAATCCTGAAGAATATGGCACAGGTGCAGTCTGAGAAAAGTAGAAACCAGATGTCAGGGCAGGTGAGATAAGTGATAAGGAAAGACAGGGATAGAAAATAGCGTTAGAGTATGGCTGAGTGTCACCACAGTAAGGGACTAAATGATCTGCAGAAGTCCATTCCAACCCCTACTAGTCTATGATTCCATAAAGATGAAGGAATATTTGCCCTGGTGTACATGGACAAAAGACAGATGGGGCAAGAGATGTATATTTATGGGTCTGAGAAAAACATCAGGTCTTAAAAATGGAGAAGTAAAAACAAAGAAGACTCTTGAATCGAGAAAATAAAAATACAAAAACAAAAAAGGCTTTTGGTTTTGTTCTGTCCAAGACGAGGTCAAAGTCAAAAATATTGTGCAACAAAACCTAAATGACAACTTCAAGAAGTGGACTGGTCAGAGTTCACTCTCAGTCCGTGGAACCATGTAGGAGAGCATTTCCCAGATGCAGTCATAAACAGACAGCGCAGGAACTTCCATTTTCAGTAACAGGGTGGATGAGAAGTAGCCTGTTCTACATATTATTTTCTGCCACATCTCTCCAATCCTATAGCTCCAGCACTGACTATTGAGCTACTCCTACTTGCCAGTAGCTTAGTGACATGATTATCAGTAACTGCACCTAAGCCAGCTCTGTCTGCACAGAGGGAAGGGTTGTTTGAGTTCTTAAGTGTTTCGTAATACATTCTTTTTCAAAGGCTCACAGGAAAAGTTTTTCTTGGTCACACTAACATCAGATAAAATAACTACATGACTTGGCAAGGTTGAGGGCTCTGTTGCCTACTGATGCTCGTATACATCACCTGAGGGGTGGTTGCTCCTTTTTCTGTTTCTATTCCCCCTGTTTGCAAAGCAGGAATGACGATAAAGGCCTCTTCTATAAGGCACTTTTTGAATTGGAAAACACAGTCACTGTTGTCCAGGCATAAACAATGGCCTCAGTTCTGAAGAAAATGGAGGGGTGCCAAATACTTGGATGTATAATCAAGCAGAGCTGCACCAAGAGTGTGCAGTCTGGTAGAAGGTACATGGTAGGCTTAGAGATGCCCAGCAGCACGGGCATTGGGGTGGTGGAAGGAAACACATCCAGCCACCCACCCTCAACTTCGCTCTCCCTCCAAGCACCACCAAGAACGACACTCCATATACTTCACATTTTGCTACACAAGCAGCTAGGCATTAGCTGTAATTAGTTTCCATAATTACTTGTGTTTGTTGCCTGGAATTTATCTGGGATGCTGGAAGATTTTCTTTCTTATTCACACCATGTTGTATTTGCCTCTGCAGTTTTTCCTCACGTCTCTGCCCAGATGTGAATCGAAACTGCTTAAGTAACAGTACAGTTCACCCTTGATGATGCAGAGTTTCTAATGAGGGACTTCCCAAGAAAATAATACTCAGACTTTGAGTAATAATTATTCATACAGGTTATAAATAAACACAGTTCCTAATACTTTTAATTAGGCAGGTCCATTAAGAGGGCATGTTCCCTTTATGTGTTTACATTGTCAAAAGAAGCTATCTAACATTTATCCCACTAGTGGAGTAGCTGAAACGCGGCCCAAGTTGAAATGAGTTTGCAGGAGATCTCTTTTATTACAGATTTCTTCCTTCAGGAGTAGGTAAAAAAAAAAAAAATGGATGCAGGGCAGAAGTATTAATTTACTCTATGTATCTGAGAGAAAGTAATTCAGTGTTTAGGTAGGTAAAGGTTCTGCCCATCTACATTAAAAGTTACATTCAAAAGTCTTAAAGCAATCAGTTGTTGAATGAGCAACTTCTGCAATTCTGACAGTAATCCATACCCTGAAGTTTTTATTTTGCTTCATTCCATTGAGTAGTATATTGAATATTTTACCTGCAGAGGGAGAGAGCAATCCTACCCATACCTGAAAATAGCCTACTTATGAAAATCACGATGCTTTTAATTTTTTATGCACCTCTTTTTCCCCTCATACATTAACATAGGACAGCTTTTGTGTACATTCACTCACACATACACAAATCCCTTACCTGTTATATATAAGCAACTTAATTATTTGTTTGCACTGCACAGCACAGAGGAGTGGTCAACATCAACCACAATCTTATAAAAAGAACACTACACAAACAGCAAACACGACCACTCATGTCCCAAGGAACTTATTATAGAAGACAGAAAACATGAGGAACATGGGGGAAGGAAAAAAGCGTGCCAAGAGACAGCAGCAGTCCTCACAATAGATGCTAGCCCAAGGGTTTTGTCTTTTTTTTCAATACTCGTAATAAAAATCTCCAACCGATTCTTACTATGGATCTCTTCCTCCCTTTAAAGGAAGCAGAAATAAGAATCAGGAATACTCTTTCCATACTAATGTTAACAGTCAACTCATTTTGATGGGACAAGGCCAACAGACAGAAGTTTTTACCTGAAACACCATTGTAGCTGGTAGCCTTCCCCTTCCTTCCCCCACCCCAGTCACTGCTCTGCTGAACCTTCCTCTTCGTTTTCTATGAGCACAGTTGATTTTATGTAATGTTGCCATACGAAGAGTTGCAGCAGAAAACATCTGAAGTTCATCTTTACCTACAGGTTACTACTTATGCCAGAGAGATGAACATCTCAAGGGAAAGAATGGAAGACAGAGACAAACAGAAAAACACAAGACTGTTTCTATTAAGAGCATCTCAACAAAAAACAACCCAGAGAAATGAAGAGATGGGGCAGAAAAAGACCCGCAAGAGAAAAGAAAGCAAGGTAAGCAGAATGACAGAGACACCTGCTGTAAAAGCTTTGTGAGATGACTCACCCAGTTCTCTCCAGCTCAGCTCAACACTGGATCAGTGGGAAGTGCTACACATCAGGAAAAAAAGGGTGGAGTTGACAGAACATTTCCTGGGCAATCATAGGAGCAATAAGCAGCCTGTTTGTCCAACCAGTACAGATTACAGGAACATCAACACTGCTCAAGCACACACAGCACACAGGAGCACTCGGAAAGCTGCTCCATCAGCCTTACACTGCTAGGGCACAAGAGGTTGGTTACAATCGGTCCCAGAGATAGCAAACTCCAGAGTGAGTGTCCTCCACTGGGAACACTTTAAAGTTCCCATGTTCCACTGAGTCAGTCCTGAAAACGTAACACCAATTCCCTGCCAGTCTCCCAACTGTCACCATGGCTCACTTACAAGACCATTTTAAAAGGCTCACACAGAAGCAATGCTCTGTTGGACAACGTGGATGAACACACAGCAAAAGCTCCAGGAAGGTGAAGCAGATGTGCTGTAAGCTAAGACAAATCTGGTCTTCCAAGGTGGAAAAGGGAAGAACATGTATGAAATGTTCACTTTAACAAACAAAAACCCATCCAGGATGAAAGAGCAAATATGGGAAGCAACAGATGGGGAGCTCTCATAGCACTGCTGGGAAACAGAAGATGAACATAAAAAGACAAGGAAAATTCTCACTTTAAGAGATATTTGAGATATTTAATTTCAAGCCAGAAAGATCGGGCAAGTGACAGAGCCTGAAGTCTCTGAGCTTCATTTTGTACTACATAAAAAAAAAAAGTCATCAAAAGGATCTTCCAGAGATGTACTTCCACTTACTCCACAAGAAGGGCCAAAGGAACATACATGATAAAGAGAAAGACTGAAACCAAAGCAAGGAGATTAAGCAGAAACTCACCTTGATATCATCTCCCGGCCAATTGCTGATGCCTGCCCTAGAAACTCTCCAGACAAAGCTCCTGCCAGGGTAGATTGTCCCACAATTCCCTGCTGTCTTGTTCCCATTGGAACAAGACTCCCAATACTTCCTCGCCTTCCCTTGCATATCCTACCAATACCTTCACATCCTGTACTATCCATCTTTCTCATCACATTTTCATCCTCATAGCAGAGGTATTACCTACAACACTCCTAATCACAGTTAATTGGTGTATGCTATATGGAAGAGATCCATAATCTTCAAAGCATCTTCCAAACAAACTACAGTAGAAGAGATTTCCCCTTCTGCTGAAGGCATTTGGCAAGAGCATAGCAGCAGACATTACACCAAGTGGCCTTTTTGTTTCCACTCCCTGAGTCACAACCCTAATGCATCAAAGATTGATTTCACGCCTATCTGGGATGAATGAGCCTTCCTAAACATTTATGACATGCTAAAGAGAACAAAAAAAAAAAAAAAAAATATCAGGCAGTAAAGGGAAGGCATGACTCACCAAGTATTTGTTAATCTATAGCTGATCTCCAGAAGTGAATACATTTGTATCCTGTTTCAGAAACAAACATGCAGATTTCCAACACTTATCTCAGACCTACAGAACACAGCACTATCATCACAGGCTGCCACAGCTGCTGGAAGGACAAAAACCGCACAGTGTAGCTTTCCTTGGCTAAGAGAAAATGCAAAGCTATCCAGATCAGTCAGAAATAAAGCAATAACATACTCATTGACTAAAGGCTTTTCTCCTAAACTCCACTATAATCCTTACTCTCTTCTATGAGATGCAAACGGCAGCACAGGCTTAGTAGACTCAAACATATACAAGAAGTTTATTTTATTTAAGTCACCAACACTCTTCTCAGGTTTCCAGAAGGACCATGTTGTCTCTTCCCATCCTCAAAGGTATTTGGCACAAGAAGAGGCAACGCCTGTACCATAGCTAAACAGATAAACCCTCTCCCTCGACTGTCTGAATCATTGTTTTTAAATTAAGCACGAGATTATGGAAAATCCCAGGCTTTCCTTTGTCTCCTTGCAATCTTAGTCCCTGTTTCAAGGGTGAAGTCCTACAGAACTTCAGGGATCAGGGTTTTGTTTCCACGTGCAAACAAACTAGACAACAGAAGGCTTCAGGTTCCTGTCCCTGCTATGTTTTTGTCTCCTAGCATCAGTTTGTAAAAAACAAAATTACTTTAGGAGACAAATCCCGGCTAGAGAGGTGGATTTCCACCTTGGCAGTCATTAGGTGAGGACAGGGGGTGTCACGGTTTAGAGATGGACCTGGACAAGTAGTTCCAAGTTCAGGGAATCTTGCAAATACTTTAACATTTTTGTTTTAAGAAACGTTGTTTGCTCCACAATGTTGCAGCCCATAAAAGCCAAGTAAGAGCAATGTCACCTTTGGAAGGTTTTAAACTGCTGAGAAATCCCAATCTCAGTGAAACCACTGGGGTGAGGACAACACAGAGAGATGGTGGACCTACCACAGCTACTGAAGTAGACAGACTGTATCCCAGGTAAGATGAGAACTGTGACTACAAACCACATCATCAATACTACCACTCATCAAACAGCTATTATCAAATACATCAAAAGTAATTACAAAACTCAGTAGGGAAGCTTATTCCCTGCTATTGGCAAAGCATGCAGAGTTGTATTTAGCAGATACTCTCTTGCTTCAGAGTAATCCAAGCACATCCAACTCTTCCCATCCCATAGTATCAATGCAACAGCAGTGACGTTTACAGGAGAATTAGAACACATGCAAAGCCTTCTTCCTCCTGGGCAAAGCATTATCTCAGATACTCTTAAAAAAAACAAACGAGTTTCTGTAAATCATCCAAATATTCTGGACAGTGTTGTCTCACAAAGTGGTGCCATCTAACAATGTAACCTAAAATAACCATAAAAATTCAAATGCACAACGCCAACATTTACTTAAAATTCTACCCACTGATAAGGTACTGGCCATCAAATCAGACAGAAGGCAAGGGATTCTGCAGCCCTCACACATAATGCAGAACCTTAACATGTTACTACCATAGGATGGCACTCACACAGGATATCAGGGCAAATCAAGTTATCTCCCCTAGTCCCTTTTTTGTGTGGTTTGTTGGGGTTTGGTTCCCGCCCCCCCCCCCCTTCTCCTTTCTGTCTTTACTTTAGCAGAGCCCAAGTCTTTTTGGTAATTTTCACTCTTTCTTTTCTCCAGGCCATATTTTTATTGTGTGTGGGTACTTCACTTCTGTTTGATAACAAAAGGAATTAAGCACTCAACTATCTTAGAAAGTGCGTTTCTTTTCAGTGTGTTGTTCCTATTGTATTTCTTTTATGTTCACCTTCAATGACTATTAATGTGCCAAGCCCAGGTCTTTGTTGGTTTTAAATGAAGCAAATCTCCCGACATCACTGGCAACTGAAGCACTGCTTGAACTGAGAGCAACCAACAGTTACTCTTAACAGTGTAGGGTAATGAATGAGACAATTCCTATTAACCGTGGTTAGTAACTACAGTTTCACACCCTATAAAAGTTCTGCTGCTTAGCAAAAGAGGAGTAAACAACCTTCAATTAACTCTTCCTTTCTCGTTTAAAAACGATTTTGTGTTCTAACTGGGGACCAAATTCTATTTACAAGAGCACAGCATCTTTCAGAGGGAAAATGCTGATAATTCAGCTTTCATTCAAAGATACAATCGCTTGGTTTGACTTGAGGTGCTCTTAGGGCTTTGATGTCACTAGGAAGGAGGCTGGACCTCCTGCCAAGACATTGCATCTCCCTCCACACCAGGAAAATTCTGCACTCAGTAACAGCTGGAAAAGTGCTGGATGACTAATAAACGTGACTCCAACAACTGAAAATAAGCAGATTGATCTGTTATTCCCATTCTTGCCAGCAAGTGTTGCTGTTTACCAAAGGAAAGCAAGAACGAAAGATTAAAAAAATACTAAATAATCTTTTTAAAAGAATGAAACAATGTATTGCTGATTTTCCTTATTGTGTTTATAACCAAATCTTTCCATGAAGAGTTCTGATTCATCAGTAGAATCTCGGTGTGGCTTCAGAAGCCCATGCTTTTGATAGCTTCTCAAACCAGAAAGCTTGTAGGCTATTTTCTGCAGAAAACCTGAACATGCATATGTTGATAAGCATATTGCAAATGCCCAAGGAGAAAATTTGTGTGGGGAGATAACTGCAGAAACTATTCTTAGTAACAGAGTTCTGCATCTGTTAACTAACTCCACTGCCACTGTGCTGAAAATTTATATTCACGAACACGTGCTACCCATGTTGTGAAAAAGATACTATTTTAAATTCTCTTTTATATAACCTGAAACATCTCTGCAAGCTTATGGAGGCATTTTTATCGGGTACAAAGAAGCAGAGCCTGGAGCTGCGGTCCCCAGTTCAAGGTTCATAAACAATAGCCAGTAGTGTGTGGGCATCAGAAGCCTGCAAGTTAAAGGCACAACAAAAGGCAAAACAAAGCTTCAAGTCCCACATGAGGTTACACAGTCACAGGTCTGAAAGTGGCTGAGAGCCATGGCTTTAAAACTGGGGGGTTGGTAGGTTCCTTGACACATTCTCAGTGCCTCCACAGCAAAGTACGCTCCTTCTAATGTAACTCGTCTTCATGGTTATGCCTCTGCGTACCAAACAGCACTAGATCCCTGGCTGCACCTATACGTCAAAGGCAGAAGGAGCACTCAAACAGTGCTAGCATGAGTCCTAGTGAAAACACTGAAACAGTGAACAGGGAAAACTCCACTTCTAAACCAGTAGCTGAATCGTACTTCACCAAACAGCTGGCAGCAATCTGTGTTTGACTGTCACGGGAAGACCACTACAACACTTTCCTGCAACACTTATAAAGTAAGTGACCACGTGAAAAAGTTATTACCCCACCTAGAATATAACTGGGAGTTTTACTTGCAGAGCAGCTGCAGAGAGATCAAAGCCTGAAAGGATTTTTGAGGGGAGAAAAAAAAAAAAAGACCAAAAAAAAGGCAAGTCTGCAAGTAGCAGAGACTCCAGCAAAACAGTTTTCCAGTCAGTTAAACAGCCAAAAGCAGTGTTTGTCTGTACCACTTACAACAGATTTATTCATAGTCTCTTCCTCCTGGCACTCAGGGGCAATATTTGGGTACTTAATGTTTTAAAGGACACACACCCTCTTTAGTCACCTTTTATTAAAATGCTCTCTTTAAAAGCTGATGGCACAGACAGGGGCCTACAGTAGTACTTGCAGAGAGTGTAGTTTTTTTCCTGCTAACCCATCCTCATGGCAACACCCAGAAATACCCTTCAGTAACCCATACGTGTCAACAAGCTCCATTGCAGCCCAGGATGTTTAGTATCGCAGTTATTTCACAAGCCTCTGGTGGGACTGTAAATTCTGGCAGTGTCAGATACATTTCCTTTTATTACAAAACCCACTTTGAAGTCATCACAAAGATTTCTCATTTGTAAACTAGCACTTCCATATTTAGAATATTACATGGATTACAGATTTATTTTTTCTTCCTGACACTGCAGAAATAGAGAATAAAAGGCAGGAGGACTCCCAGAGGCAAGCAGACAGCTTTTCAAATACTGGAAAAGGTTTTAAGTTCTTGGAAAAGGGGACTGTTCCTCTGGATTTGAAGGAAAAGCCTGATTCACAACTTTCAGATAAGACACTACCCCTGACTTCACTCCTGCCTAAAATGAACTCTTCTGCTGTCCAGACTCACCTGCGATGTGCCTTGTGGTCTGCTTCAATATCAAAGGGTAAAGAAGCTGTGGGGATGTGGGGCGAAAAACCAAAGGTCCGTGAAGCACACAGTCAGGAGAGGACCACACACACTTTCCTAACGCCATTTCTTCTTTGTTGAAAGCACAAATACTACTGACCCCTCAAATTGAGGGGAAAAAAAAAAAAACACCACCAAAGGCTTTTAGAAGTAATGGACAAAGTTGTCCTAACATGTACACTGAAGTACATAATGATGTGGACTTTCTGAGCCTAATAAAATATGATGAGTAGTTGATGGAAGTTCAGATTTCAATTAATCTAACAACTGAACTAATATATTAAGAGAATAAACAAGTCTCCTATGTACACACAGATGAACAGAGCTTGGCATGAAAGACACATAAATAAACACTAAATCAGACTAATAAACAGGATTGACAGGACAATGACTAATGCTCCATTTAAAGCAAAGCACCATATAGCTCTTTGCTTATGGACTTGGGAGATTTTGAGGTCTTTAACTGAGTTCTCCCAATTCAGATGAGGTTTTCTCATCAATTCTGGATCAACTGGCTCAGTTATCCACTCAGAGTAAATGATATCCAAGTTTTTGATTTCTTGACTAAACCTTGCTCTGCAGCTAACAGAACTAATATCAAGGCCTACCCAAACAGCTTGGTACAAATAAACAGGGGGAGGGTTGCATATATTAGTTTCCAGAGTTTTGGATATACTTTTTTTGGAGGGAGGGTAGTGTTCCAATACTTTCTTAAAATTATGGCAGCAGAACAGAGTGTGAAGCTGGGTGACATGTAGCTGCCAACACATCAAGCATTTGCAGTGATTCATTAGTCCAGACTGCAATGAGTTGTTCCTGGGTTTGAAATAAGTAGAGAAAGAAGGAACTAGACATCCAACCTGCCAGAGCTTGGCTGATTGGTACCCCATCCAGGTGCCACACACATTCCAGGTACCACACACATTCCAGGTACTGGGCAAGTGCGCAGAATAAGCAGACTCACAGCCTACCCAGCTCAGCACCCTAACTCCAAAGGGAATGCAGACAAGGCCAGGTACTATCAATGCTTTGCTTCACCTGTAATCCTCAGCACCTACAGCCATTTACTAAGGGATAGAGCAGCTCTAACCCAGTTCTCTTTCACATCTGTTTTGTCCATGAAACTGCCTAATCTTTTTGAACCCACCAGCACCATCTACCTCCACAGCCTTCTGCAGCAACCAAATCTATAATGTAACTACCTGCTCAAGCTTATTTCTTTCCCTATAAACCTCCATTGTTGCATTTCATCTATTTATTTTTATTTCAGCACACACAGACATCTTGCCAATTGACAGAAAAGCGATCTGCATCTTGAAGATCGCTTATATACATTACCTGGTAGAAGAGACAATAAACCAAGAGGACAGCCACTGGTTAGGTAGCACTTTGATGGCTCAGCATTTGTATTCAATCACTATTTGTAGTTTCTTGTGTTGTTTTGGTTTGGGTTTGTTTTTTGTTTGTTGTTGTTTTGGTTTTTTTAATGAAAAGATTACCATAATTCCCTATATATTGAAGCCTAACCTCTTTGTACATTTTCCTATTAAGCCTTTTCCCAGGCTTCTTCCATTCACCCTTTCCCCAGAGCAAGTATTTGGAATGTTTTTATCAAATACACTGTATAATTTAGCTCGCTCTGGCTATTTCCAGATGGTCTCCAACACGACAAAGTTATTCACTTTCTATAAATTTTCCAACAGGGAAGAAATAAATGGAAGCAAGACAGGATTTCTAAAGCAAGAACCTTGCTAGTACTTCAGGAATTATAATACTTCATTTCTTCTAATGAAATCACACAAGAATTACATCCAATTCATAATGGTACTAAACACTTGCAATGACTTCATGCTTGTCTCCAACCCAAACAGCTTTTTTCATGGAAAGAGGGCAGCAGCACATGCAGGTATTCAGACTGCTGGCACACCTTATTGGAATCTCTCGCCTGTAAATCCAGCCATTAACATATGGAGGAATTGGAACAAGCACTTCTATTTTTACTATCTCCCACCTTTTCCAAGGTGTGGTTTTCCCTGCATTCCAAGGTATTTGGCAAAACAGACAGAAAGCTATGAATGAGGATGAAGAATTACAGAGCAGCCTTGAGCCTTCCCCTCAGCCTGATGGCACATTCTTCTCTACAGAATCCTCATTCGAGTTGCACGTTGCACAGTACAAACAATTCATGCCATGACATTCAAGCCCCTTCTCTGGAAGAAAGGAGCTCCTGTACAGCACTGGCAGGCAGCTGTCACACAAGAAACTGCAAAGTCAGGAGACACATCTCCAGGTACTCGTCTAAGACCAGAAGCATCACTGTAGCCGGTAGTTTTCTGGTTTTGTTACAACAGGTTTTGTTGCTTCTCCACAGACATAGTTTTCTCGGCATGGCATGTCTTAACTGAGAGACTAGACCTGTCCGAGGTTCTGCTACCATGAGTCTCTGGGCCACAGTGAACCACTAACTACTACCCAAGGAGGTAGGGCTGGGTTCCAGAACCACAGATTCCTGGCGCTTGAAGAGAAAAGCTGCAAGCTGACCATCAACACTATCAGATCCCTCCAAGCACATTTGCTCACTTCTTAATTTTATTTACAATGGAAAGGTCCCCAGAGGTACCTCCAAAACAGACCTGCCACTCCATCAAGACCATCTCAAAAGCTCTTTCCTGGGCAGGACGCCGACTAGGGTTTTACCAACAGACAGGCAGTGGGTGCACCAGGACTCCTTCCCACCATGCTGACAGCTCTGCCTCATTGTTTCCCCTTGTAGCCATCTGCTTCTCCTGTCTTATTCTCAGACTCCAGATCTGCTGTTAAGCAGCCCACAGCCTTCCTTCATGCTCACACAGCACCTATCAGCAGCACGAGATGCTGGGTCCCGAGCTGGGATCCTAAGCCTTATAGCAGAGTAAGTCATAACATGCAGAACTACAGCTTTTTACAGAAGACCCTGTTGTTGGACTCCCCAGATACACCACGGGCAAAGTAACATCACAGCTGTGTCAACTACATAGAGGGGAGCACTCTTCAACCAGTGCAGCAAAGCACAGTTTCAAAGTCCTAGGTCTACATACAGAGCTGCTGAGGAGAAACAAGGTTTATATTCTGATTAATTGTTCAGGATGAAAATATGGGCTCTGACATAATGTAAAAGCTATTTTGGCACAACTTTTGAGGAGCATGAGTAAGCAGCTTCTCCTAATTGATGTGCAGATCCTGGAGTGGGTAGTAACTGCATAATAGCTTCATACTGTCTTCTGAAACTTAATACAGATGTGAATCCTGTCAAACTAGTCCACAGTTACCATCAGTGGATACACACTGGAAGAATTTAATCCTTTTCCTTCCATTATCTGTATTTTCTGTCTCCCACAAAAATGGATTAACACAGGATGACTTGGATGTTGCAGCTGCAGTCAGCTCAAGTGATTTCAGGTCTCAATGCTGGCAGGACGACCCAACAGTCGATGAAAATACCTTAGTTTAACACGTTACCATTCAGCAGCTGAGCAGCAAGGGTAGCCACGTGTGCTCTTAGCCCACAGCCAATGTGTACTAAGGCAGTTTAGTGTAGTCCATGGTCAGGGAAGTTAGCATTCACCTACATCATATTTGCCACAAAGCAGGACTTTGCACACAGATAACTATTGCAGTATAGCTGACAACAGTAAATTATTACACAGAATTAACTAAACTATGCTTGAGTTGTAAGATGATTAGCTCAGTGAGCCAGTATATTTGGGACACGGTTCCTGTGTCATAAGCATAAAGCTCAGGAAGAGCTCTGGCAGGTTACCAGACCACTGGCATTACTGCCCATCCATTTAAGAGATACAGTATATAAAGAATTAGACATATGAAGTCATCATACTGGACTCTAGTAAAGATGTCACTGAGTAGCGACAAGCATGGTTCTTGTCACATTTCCTACTGCAATGCTGTTTTTAAGACAGCAAAACACAGCTGCATACAGAAAACAAATCACTGGCCAGCAATTATACAATGTGCAGATAGCTTTCACCATGTTTTCATAGGGTCAGCAATATGATCTTATGCTTCATCCAACCCAGCATAATTGCAAGCTGCTACAGAAGAAGCCCTGCCTGCCCACAGCCTGGTTCCCAACCTTCCCCTGGGTTGGGTCTGGTAGCTGGCTGTAGTACAAGGCAGTTCTGTAAGCAGATGGAAAATATGGGGGTTTTGAACATGTGTGGTCCCTTCCCATTGAATCAGCGAGATAAGCCAACTCTCCCTGCAGCCATTTACCAGCTAGCTCCTTCACAGCATGCAGGACTGCAATTCAAGGCACAGATGGGCACTGCCATACATTCCAGCAGCAGCCTGCAGCCAGAGGAGATCAGGTGTAGCACAAAACCACACCTCACCTCAGTGCATAGTCCTTCTGCCGAACTTTGTAAGGTGAACTTTTACCCTACACTACTGCTGTGGAAATAAAGTAGTTAAGTAAGTGATAAAAGGCTGTTTTCCCCCTTAGATCACTCACATGATAGACAAAGCCTCGGATTCCACATACCTAAGCTCTACAGGACATGGCTGGGCAAACATGGAGACTCCCATATCTTCACCTCCAAAACCTACTGGAGTAGGCAATACCAAAGAATTGGTAGATTTGCACTTTAATGTGAGAATGAACAGCACGGGGCAAAAGCCTGATAGACAGTACTGCTCTGCAGATGCCTTTGTGTTCACATTCTGAATTGGCACTCTTAGATAGAGCCTGACACCCAGACCCAAAAAAAGATGTGTAAACAACATTTTGTGCATGCGATGCTCAGTAAAAAAGGGGGAAGCTCTCCCTTATCCCTACAGTCACTGAAATCCCCATGGCAGCAGAACTGGTAGTTTTCCAGGTTGTTTGAAGGCCTATGCCTTATATTCAAAGGCCAATCAGCCCACATGAAGCAAAGTGAAGTTAGCAGTCCAGTCCTGCAAAGCATGGCACCTACCAGTCGGTACACACTCCACTCATACATGCAAAAAGCCTGACACTCTCTGGAGAAAATTAAACCTGCTTCATCTTGCAGGAACTATGCCTTTTGAGGGGAGCAGCAGTGTACAGCTACGTTCCACTGCTGAGAGTAGTTCAGCAGTCCTCTTGCCAGGAAAGATGGAGATGGCTTTTATTTCTAACAGTAACAACTGTGGTGGGATTTAAAATACAGGCAAAACGATATGAAGAAAGCTACCAAATAAATCACAAAGGTGCCTGCAGGTGCAATTCTCCTTCCACACACCATCCTTTTGTGCCTCTCTCCAACAATAAGCTCAGCAGAACATGCTGGAGTTTGGGTTCAGCTTTCAGTTACAACAGAGCAGCAGATCTCAACTATTAGTTTGTATCACCCAGTTGAACTAGGGTTTATACACTTCTCTCCCACCTGCTGAAGGCCTCACAGTTGTACTGTGACAGCAGTACTGTTACAGCCACTCAACATCCAGATTCCAAAAAGCTGTACAACAAATCCAAGTGCAATAACAACTCTGTCATAACAGAAATTTCAACTTTGCTACTGATTCCTAGTTTAATTCAGAACATTCCCTAGCCATGAAAATGCAGAGGTAAAGCAGTGCCTTCAGAACGCTCTTCAGTAAGAACTCAGCATCTAGCACAACTCCCTCTAAACTGCATATAATCTAATTTCTGCACTACCCTGTTTCAGTTTCTCATTATTGAATATCTTTCATGTTTTTATTCACATGACATTAGATTTGCTGCACTAAATGAGCACCTTCTGAACTCCAGAGTAGAATGGAGGTTAATTACTAAACCAGATTTTTAAGTGAGAGTAAAACTCTATTAATGCCTAAAGCAATGCTAAGCCTGACAACTTAATTGAAGTTAAGCATTGCAGAGTTAAACTGCCCCAACAGCTTTATTCAAGCAGCAGCTCTCACAGTGTGAATAAGACCTCCCAGGATCCCACATTTTACCCAGACAACAGAGGACAGGACTCCTCTTGCTCCCAAATCTTACACTGGAACTGAGATATTCAAGTGGCATTTTGAGATGACATTGTAAGTAGATGTCCAGACCTCTCTCCCCAGCTATTTCTCTTCATCTGCCTTGTACGCATCACTGAGCCTTAGAATAAACAAGGGGAGAGAGAAACAGAAGTGATGGGTAAAAAGAGCTCTCACTGCAGGTAGTATAAGTAGAGGCAAAAAGCACCATCAAGATCTGCCCATATCCAGAATTCACATGATACCGATTTCGGCACTAAACAGCTAACTAAGCCTTACAGCACCCCAAGAGCCAGATACTGCTGCAAGCTGTTTACCATTCAAAGTCACTCTTGTTTACAAGATAAAAGCCCAGGTCTGCATAAATACAGACATTAACCTCATCCATAAACTCAAAGAAAGAAAGACCATTCAGTCTACCGGGTCTCAGGTTTGTTGGAGTTTCTAGATGTCTGTAAGCAATCAAGTTGCTTTCCCAAGAAGAGCTACTCTGGGGAAGCACCCTTAACTTTCTGCTTATTTCTCAATAGTTACTGGAAATGAAAAAGGAACAAAGTCTGCAGCAGTAAACACGGTTTATTTTCTACACTTGACATTCTGCTATTGCCAGTCAACTCCACTTACTCAAACATGTTAGAGCTTGACACTACAGATAAATGAATGCAGCCTCAGAAAATACAAACTGGAGTCTGTGTAGTCAGCACATGTTCATTTCTACGTCTGGTACCAAATGAATCAAGACTGCTACATCATGGCACAGCACTCTACTCGTACTTGCTATTGACAGTTTTGTTAAAGATTTGTACGGAATCGCTACACTTTTATCCTGGAAGGCACCCCTGAAATAAACTTTTCTGGTACTCCCAATAAGCTTTCTTCATACTAAGAAACACATTCTGTAAGATCTCCAGTTAGTTGGCCTTTGAAGCTATCACAAGTCACCTGCAGAAAACTGCAGGCCCTTATAACTTCATGATGCAGGACAGCCAAGGCAAGACCAGTCTCATCTGAAGCTTAGATACTTTATTCCATGTGGAATGATTTAATGCAGCTTGGCAGAAGCATACTGCACGCTGCCCCAGTGAGCAGAGACACAGGTTACAAAAAGGCACTTCATGTGTAGCGCTCTGAAGAACTGAGTCTACAATTATCCCAGCGTGAAATGGCCAAAGTTCATGTTTACTGTTTTAGAAGTAATTTTGACTTTGGTGTATGAATTCATAGCAGGCAAGTTAGAGCTGGTGCATCAAAGAACCGGAATATTTTAGTCAACAGTCTTGTGGAACTATTATACATGTGAAACAGCCCAGATAACATCGCAAGCAACGAGCATCTGTCAAGCACTTTGCACGAACAACACCGCAGTAGAGTTTTGCAGCACTGGACACAACCTCTGCTCTGAAGCTGAACTGCTTATTAAATGGAACATTATGCTGTAGGGTGCTTCACATCCACCCACAATGGGGAATGACAGCACAAAAAAACCTAGCTTGCGTAAAGCAAGACTGAACCAAAACGAAGGAAAACACCTCGTGGCCTTTGAGGCAAAACCAAAAAGGGTGCGGAAGTTTTGCCCACCGGGTCTTTAACTCTGCTTGCAAAATTAACTGCTTTTAGAACAAATTGCAAGAGTTTAGATAAGAAATGCATTCCTCTGCCTTAGTTAGAAAAGTGGAGGACTGCAACTTTGGGAGGAGTTGTGCAGCCTCCTGCATACTTCATCTTGTGCACATCACCATCATTAAACTCAGTCGATGTACGAATTACACAGGACTCAAAAAAGAACAAACACAGAACCCCGTGCTTTTTGACTGTGATCAATCTAGCACAGGTCACAGAGTTTGGAGTCTCTGTCTGTTGATACTCAAAATCTACTGAGATACGGTTATGAGCAACATACTCAACACACTGAGCAACAGAGATGGATGAGATCTCCAGAGGTGTCACCTCAATGATTTTGTGATTCTACACAGTCAATGAGAAAAACATAAGACTGTTGGAAATATCAGTGTTCCAAACCTGAGCACCTTCCTTCATCTAATTAAAAAAAAAAACAAACCAAAACACACTAAAAATACACACAACATGCCAAGAACAGAACAACTCCCCAAGAACACCACACCCAGAAACAGTACCCAGAAAAGGCAAACCTCTAAGCCAACACTATCCACAGGACATCAGAAACTACATAAGCATTTAAGTCTTTCAGGAGAAAAACTTGACTGAAACAGGACAAAAACTTCCTTTGTTTAAACAGGCTATACTGAAATTCAGTCAATTCCACATCTCCAATAGGAAAGACTGTATATTTATTCTTTTCTAGTGGAATCTTTTTACTTTTCTAAGTAGTATTTCCGCAAAAGTGGAATGTATTAAAACCACAGTGTCAGGCTCAAAAGTAAATCAAATTTAGCAGCCTGCCATATGCTGAATACTCTTCTCCCAACCCAACAACCTGTTCAAAGCATGAGCTGAAACTCAAGCATGAATAGTCTCGAGCAGCGCAGTTCACATGCTTAAGGTTTGCTGGGTCAGAGTAAAGCACTCCTGTGTTTGCTACAGCCTTAGGGCTACAACAGAGTATAAAAACCAATTGAATTACAGAGGATTATGAAATAAAGAATACACGGTAGTGTTTTGGTGAACAGAGGACTGATCAAGGGAGGTCTTTAAACATATGCTTAACTTCAGCTGGTGTTTAAGTCAGATCTCTTTCAAAGAAGCCTCGGCATGAATCCTGGATGCTTTCTTTAGCTTGCAGCTCCCACTATGCCAAGGATTCAAAGTGCATTAGGGAAGAAACATAAAAGCATATGGCAAGCTCAGGAAGAACGGTTTGGGGAATGACTATTCATCATTTTGATTACTTGTACAACTTTAAACAAGCTCAACTTGTTTCTAAAATTCCAGGCCATAAACGAGCACTTCAGTATCTTCCTGAATTTTACCTCAAGTTACCATCTTCATCTAACAAGATTCCAGGAAACAGAAGAGAGCCTGTTACCAAAAACTTAGATCAAATTTGATTAAATTATCCAGATGGTTTTCATTCCACAGAAAATACTAAACCAGTAGTTTGCAGAGCATAGCATTTTCTAAATACACAAAATAAAGAGAAAACAATACACAAGTGGAAAGTGCAAATGCTGAGCCTGTTTTATTTTTGTTCCAGCAGAAATGCAACACAATCAATACAATCTTGCAGTTCTAGAGCATCTGTCTTTCTGCTGCCAGGGGTGTTCTGCAACTGTGCCACCAAATAAAGCACACAGTTACAGTTCTAGCTGGACCATTTTTTCCCCCTCCTATGCCACATGCAGAAAGGAGGAACTGCATTTCATCACATCATCCCCAAAGCCTAGCATTCCCTATAGCACTACAGGGAGCCAAACAGCACCTACTGAACAACTCATGTACTTTGGATGACTCTGCAAGCAGTTAAATTTAGCATTCTCTAAAGCACGGCCTGATTCTGTAGCTCTCAAATACAGGGGAAACTGTCTTAGATAAAATAATGATTACAGAATTAGAATTTCAAGAGCTGTGAAAGTCCTCTAAACCCACTGAAAAGAGACAAGGACAGATACTGTAATTTTCTGCACTGTTATTTAATAAACCTCAAAGCAAAGTTATTAAATTACAGATGCAAAACACATCAGATAATTGTATGACAACACCAGAAATCATTCAAATCCACCATCCACAGGATGAGAAAACTGATCAGAAAGATCAGTAAGAGATGAGCCACAGGAAAAAAAAAATTAAAAAATTCACTCTGCAGTTACAGATGGATATTCATCATCCCTTTTACATGGCATCTCACTGAAACGTTTCATAGCAACAGGGCAGGAGTTATCAGACAACAGGGGATGAGACTGGTAACCGCACAAACCAGAACCATTCCTCAGCTCATCTCAAAAATTATGAGAAAACAAGCCAGTGAACAAACCCATCACTCAAACAAAATGGAGCTCTAAAAGGAAGAAAAATGACTAAAGCATTTCTTCTTCAATGGTTTTCCTGCAGTAGTGCTGGTTCTCCACATCAGTCAGAACAAGAGTATCACCATGATCTGCTGAACATCGCTCCATTAACAGCAGCACATTGATGCTCTCAAATCCTTTGTGAGCAGGATCTGTCATCTTCCATGTGTCTCTGTCTGTGCCTACCTACAAGAGCTCCACTGCCTGGAGTGTGTAGGAGGAGCTCTGTGTATGAAAACGGTGGGATTACCAGCTGAGACCACATCCACCATCGGAGGTGCTCCAAGTTGCAGCCAACTGTAAGAGCCACCCTTTCTCACCACACTCCTTTCCCCGGGCTGGTAGGCAGCGCAACACTTGGCACAGCAGAACGGCATTTGGGAACACGAGATCACTGGACCCATTCCTCTGCAGGTCTATTTATAGACTCAAGTGGTGCTGCAAGGCAAAAAGCCAAATGATCAAGAGTTTCAAAGAGCAAGTCCCTAAAAATCCCACCTGAGGCCCAAGGTGGTGTACACCCCCCCAGATCACTGCAAGAGATCACTCCAGACTTTAAGAAGGGAAATTTTGTGTTCTGGAGATGAAGGCAACCCAGCACAACTCTTACAAGCACTGCCATTAGAAAGGCTAAGTGAGGGATAATTAACAGTCTCCTCCACAAACAAGGACTCCTTTGGAAAGACAGTAATTACTGCCTACTCAGAGGGATCTCTCTCAGAAAGCAGGAGGCTGCTGTGAATGTAGGGTAGCCGATTCCTTTAGGAAATACCAAAAAGGCTGTAAGAAAGACTTTCCCCAGCTCTGCAAACATGTAGCAGAAGCACTAGGCCCCTTCCAGCCAGCAGGAACAGCTGCAGCACCTTCAGGATCCTCCTAACAGACAGATCTGTTTCATGCTTTTCTATCTCACTCCACACTCTTGAAAAGTCAAAAGTTCTTCCTGGCCCAGAACAGTTTTAGGACTAACAGCTCCTACAGTACAGTTTTGAACGTTAAATACCAACAGTTGTATTACCTGGGAACCAAAGTATCACTTGCAGAATAGTTTTGCAATTAGACTGAAACTGTAAATTGTCCAACAAGTTACATTAAAAAAATGAGTTTGTGATAGAGATTATTTCATCTTCGGCCTTACTCGCTACTACTTTGTAACTCACTTCCGCAGATTCAAGCTTCTCTTGCTGCACCATGAATTTCATATTCCTAAAACATTAAGTGCTCTTAAGAGACAACATACATTTATTCTCATTCTTAATATCCACCTTTGCCTGACACCTTCCTCATACAGCCACCAGCGAGGCCCTTCAGCCATCACTACCATTAGATAGTCCATTACACCCTTTGACTTCCTGACCTTCCCTTCCTGTAACAAAATTCAAGATCCTCCAGTTCCCATAATCCAAAAGTTGTTTTTCTCTTCATCCAACTATCCGTGCTCCAAATATCAGCACTTGTATTTCAAGCAGGTTTCCACATTTCATGCTGAGACTTCAACTACAGGGATTTGGACAACTACCCTGGAAACAGATGGGAGCTGAAACCGATCTAATTTCTGAGCACATCTTCTTTGCCTCCTGGTAGAGCTGTTCCACTCCATACAAACAATTATTTTCTTAAGTAGAGCAAGAACCATTCCAGATAAATGCTCACTTGCTTGTGTTACACCAAGCCACCATATACAATGAATACTATACAAGCCAAAGCAGACTAGCTCCTGCAAAAGAGGTGGTTTAATGGTTCAGACACTCCAAGGGGTGATGGACGTGTTCAGTCCCATGTTCTGTGTCACGGACAGGACTGGAACTCAAAACTTGTGTGTGAAGTCTTGAGGCAATGAGAAAAAAGCCATTAAACCACGTGGGTAAAGCTAGTGTAGGAGGATGGCATACTACCTGCTCCTCTCATCTTTTTAAGGGCAGACCTACCCTTGGCATGTTGGCTCAAGAAGGGTTTAGCAACAGTTCACCTAGACCAAGCCAGTAAGGGACAGTGTTCAACACCAACACCACCCTCTTACATCCTTCACTGGCTGACTCAGGCAATCCCCAACTGCACATGTTGGTTTTCTTGGTTCTTGGAAGCCACCTTTCCTCCGTGTGTTCTGTAAAGAACCTAGACACCTACCTCATAGGGTTGCTAATTCCACTAGGCAGCAGAACACATAAAAATGAGATGATGCAACACTAAACCAAAGTTCCCCTTATGAATGTAGCCCTAGGTGCCCAACAGGATGTGACAGGTGGACAGGCAGGCGAGCTGAGCAGGAGGATGAGGTCATGAAATGAGCAGTTGAACAGCACACCACTAATCTTAAATTCCAAACTCATTATGCACAAGCCTAACAAACAAAGGAGCAGCTTAACAGATTTACAATGCGTCTTCTCAAAGGGTGGAATAAGTATTTAACAGATAGCAACCTTCATGTTACAACAGCAATAAATAAATGATCCCAGCAAACTTTCTGAGCCATGCCTATGTCTTCTCTAGACACACTGACATCTGGAACACGCCTTCAGCATGGTTGAGCTTGGGCAGAATTGTAAATATTTGGTACAAATAAAATAAAGCTTACTAGACTGAGCAGAAATCCAAACACAGTAGTTAATGGCATCCCAAGGGACCCACTGCAAGAGCCCCACACTCCCATGAACTCCTTCCAGTTACCAATGAACAGCCCATAGGGGTTTTTTCCCTTTGCCTTTCTGTAAGATCATTCCCTCTACGTGCATACATCTCAGTATCTTTCTGATTCCATTCCCTCAAGCTGCAACCATTATTTATTCAGAATGAAATCCACAAATATTATAAAAGGGTTTGTACCTCTGTATTCCCAGTTTGGCTTTACAGCTGCACATTACCATGCAGGGACACATCCAGAAAAAGTATTTCTAAATTAAGTCATATTTTATACAAATCCTCTCCTCCTTTATTTCAATAAAGCCCAAAGAATCCTGAAAAGGAAATAGTAAATGTGCACAAAACATGCTCAGCCAGGCTCTCCCACTTGGATATCTCAATGATCCTTTTCTGTCTCTGCAGTGCTATTTCAGCTTCCAAGCTTGAAGCTCCAAGACCACAACCCCTACTTGTTTATATTCCCTCTTTTTCACCATCTGACAGATTCCATACTGTGCTTCCATCTTCTCACCATGAAACAGTTTCCAGCCATTTATCTCCACCCCAGTTTTCCTAGTTAGTTGCTTCTTCCCCGGAAAGACTGACAGTAATTCCTGTTTTCTGCATGCATTTACCTGTTCCAACAGGACGGTTGGCAGTAAGATCAGCAACGATTGCTCCTCGTCACCGTTCTAAAGCATCCTTCATTTGGAATATTTCAGTTGTTCCCACTTTTTGTGACTTTTCTCAGGTCTCCAGACCCCAAAGCTCCTGCTCTACTAAGTTTCTACCACACACACAGAGCAGTTGTCACATAGTATGAAGACAAGAATCAGTGTCCGAGTATCCAAGGGTTAACAGACAAGCTTTGACAATGCAGTACTTGCTACTGGTACTTTAAACACATTAAACAGGTTTCCAGCACCTAAAGATCTCAAAGACTATCAACATCTTTCCAGACACCCAAAACACTAATTTTCACAACGTAAATTCATTTTCTCTCAGAATTAATCACAAATAAATTATTTCATGTAACTGTAGGCCAAACCAGGAATATAACCCTTGCACGGAGACCAAGGAAGCTTGCCTTTGTAGGTCTAAACAGAAGCGAATCTCCTTCCTACTCTCTGTAACTTCAGTATCACAGAATTGTCAAGGTTGGAAGAGACTATGCATGAGCAGTTTCACAGAACCGTCTGTGAAGACCAGCCCCCTCAGCATGATCCACTTAGCCACACCAGCCTAAGCAGCAGGTTCAGGTGGGTTTATGCCCATTTTGTGTCCAAAGAACAGTACAAACCGAAGTGCAACGTACCTGTGAAAGTAGATCACCAGTTTTTGGGAAGCATTTAAAGATGAATCCAGTTCTTCCAAGAAACGGCAACAGCTGCATCATCTCAAATATGACTGTTTCCCTTAGCCAAAATGTCCCTACAGGCTGCAGGACTGATCTCCAGATGCCTGCCCTCTACCTGTGCTATTCTACAGTAAAAGGGTCTGAAAATACAGTGTTTGTTCTTGATGCTCATTTCTCCAAGTAACACAGAATTCATAAATTCCACATGTGCAAATGTATGTCTGCCTACATCGTAAAGGAATAATCTTCATGGGAACTCACTAAAAAAAAAAAAGCAAAACACAACTTGTTTACTGTTAAGAGGCTGTTAATTACAACATTAAAATACTAGCCCGAACCCTACATTAAACTCACATTCTATTTTACATAGCAGTACACGTAACAATCATCACAGCAAGCAGCTCTGCTGGTTCATGCTGGAAGAAGTAATTATATATCACAGTAACACATTTTTACCCTTCAACCTGCCAGTCCAGTCCATGAAGCAGCTGCAAGCAGCAGGGCAGGGCAGGGGGAGCCTACAAAGAGTTTCTACATAATCACTTACCACTAAAGGGAAAAAAAAAAAAACAACAAAAAAAACCAGCTATAAAGCACCAGAACCTGGCTTGCATGCTTGGCAGAAAGCTGTTAACACAAACATTACAGCAGCAGAGATGTTACCAGAAAAACTGAGCTTGATGCAAAGGCACTATTAGTGGTTACAGTATTAGCTAGCAGTTGTATTGCAAGCCTTCCTTATTAGTTTTCACCAGTTCTGTGTTCTGTGCTTCTACCAGCGATACCCACACCATCGCCTTTCACTTTGACACCCCAAAGTTCTCTTCGCAATGCTGATTTTCAGGTGAAGCCCACAGACATCAATGAATGAGGCCTACGAAAGTAGTAAGCTGAAATTCTGGCCGAAGATACAGGGAGAGAGCCCTTTAAAAGGCACCCCAAATTTGCTAACGTCCATCCACAGCGAGCAGACCTTTATCATGTCTAACAATGAAAACTGCATGTAACTTCTGCCTCAGAGATGGGCTGGAGGACAGGCTGAGCTGCTGCAGTTTTTTGTTTGAACCTAAGTATTTCAATTTTGAAAAGACTTAAAGTAGCATTAGCTTTTTTACAGTTGTTGCAGATAAAGAAGGAGCATTGTTATATTATGAATATGCAACAATATTCCTTTTCCTGTGCTGTTTTCCCCCAGCACGAAACAAATTGCAAAGCTACACGCAAGCCAATGGTTATCCTCTTACTGTTTAGCTGTAGGAATTACTATAAATAAATAAATAATCATAGTTTTAATATAATGATAGGGATGCACTGGTTAACTGTTCAGTAAAGCCTACCATGCCGTGCTGCTTAATTATGATTTTGTTTTTGTTCCAGCAAAAACAATACTAAAAAGACAGGGAATTTCACCAAATAAAAATGTATTTCAAAAAACTTTTCAAATCCAAAATAGAACACGATAAACAATAATGGCCAAGAGCCTTGCCAGTTTAAAGGAAGTTGGGTTCTCATTTTGGTCTCAACACTGAAACAGAGATCATTCTCAGAAGACAATTAATAGACAACATACAATTCCAATTTTCAGCAGCAAAGTAAACAGAAAATTACTCCTCCTGTTCTATTTTAAAGGTCTTAAAGTGTATTGTTTTGGAAAACAAGCCTAGAAATAGGATGATAGCACATTAAGTGTCAAAACAGGTTTCTCCTGTACCCTCATTTTTAAGCAGCTGTACAGATTTCTTCCCATTAAACTTTTAATCATAGTTCATAGTGAGAGGCTGAATTTGTTTATGGAACAGCACATCTGCAAGTCTCTTCTGGTTTTGTTTCTACATTCTGACCAAATGGTACAGCAGGAATTAGCATACTGCCTACCACTGTACTGGAAAGTACCTCTGGTATATCACCCTAAGTGCCAAATGAAAACATAACAAAGCACAGAATAAGCTCCATACTGACTTCTTAATGACAGCTGGTAGGTTCACAGCAGCCCCAAAATTCTGATCCAGAGGCTTGTGAAATGACCTGTACTACACACTGGGAAAATGAGCAGTGTGAGGGGCACCCCAGCTATCCATGAGCAAGGCTACAATTGTTTATTTTCAGCCACTGAAGAGGCAGAAGAAATATTGATTCAAATTATCACTTGGATTCTGTAAATCGATAGCAGCCAGCTCGGGAAGCTTCCTGCTTGCCAGAAAGGTATGGATTTATCTCCTGCAGAGTGCATGTGTACTTACAACTAATGCAGCCAGCAGTCCAACAAATAAAAAGAAAATACACGTGCATGCTAAAAGGTGCAAAGTCAGTGCAGTCAGCTTAAAATATCTGTGCGCTCTCTGATCAGCCTGGCAGCCAAACAAAATCCTCCCGAGGGAAGCAGGCTAGGGGAGCAAAAAGGTGATGTTCAGTAGCTTGTATCAAAGCAAATGCTGAACTGAATTTCATGGGCTATTTCTGTTTCCTCGCTAAATAGCTAAGGCCTCCTGCAAATAACAGAGTCAGAGTTTCGGAGAAGAGAAAAGGTCAGCAAGGATTTCTTGCCATGGAAAATGCTCTGCTACAGACAGGGAGCAGCACCCGCTCCCAGCGCAGAGAAACTCAAATACCGCTGATTGTCTCCACATGTTTATACAACAGACACTCCAACTGCAGCCTTTCCTTGTACGACTGTTTTCAAAAATAAAAAAGTACAAGAAGCTGTGGCGAGGGTTTCCTTCCCAGTCAAGCGAATTTGAGGTGCAGAATAAACATGGGATTATTGACTCACTCACGAAAATGCGACCAGAGATTTCAAGGAGACATACTTCTGGCTTAACTCTACTCCCACTGCCATCGGTTAAGCCTTCTATCATTGACTTCAGTCAGGGATAGCCTACATAGCACTTTAAACTCAGCTATTATTACCTTTTAGCTTAAAATATGTAATGTTCCTCTGTAACAGACGGAAAAATATTTCAGGAACTCTTTAAATCTGTTCCTCCAAGATACATTTTCTTTTCTTTTTTTTTTTTTTTTTTTTTTTTTTAAAACACCCTGAGACGCGGTTCCTGGATGCAAGCACATGTGACCTGTTCTAAATAAAGGATATTTTCCACTTCTTGCACAACTGGAACAGATATAAGCAGTAGCTTGAGCAAACTGCATTGCAGAACCCAACCAGAATATAAAACACTTGAATAAGATCCATAAATAGCAGTAATATGAAAAGTCTATCTCCAATAAGGCACAAACTCAATGTTGAGATGCCTAATGTAATCAAGTTCAAATTTAATCACGCTGCAAAGTTCATTTACAAAATTAAATTTGATCATCTGCAGACTAAGGCACTTTTAGTAAAGTCTTCTTTGGCTCCAGACTAAGTACACAGTTGAAAAATGTATATCTTTTTAGTGAAATTAATAGTTCCTCAACAAACACTGTGTATTAAAAGGGGTATTTTCACTAAATCAAGACTTGTTTAAGACAGTACCAGAAGAGGAAGAGGAAGAAAGAAGGGGTGCTTTACAGAGGATCTTAACTAGAAAGAGGTAAGTAAAATATTGGAAGTTTACATTAAAAAGCAGCATTTGGGTGCCAGGCATGATGAGAACTTTACAAAACCATCATTGCTTCAATAATGGCAGACTCTACATCTCAATGCTATTGCTCATAAAGCAAGAATAAGCTTCCTAAAATACCTCCATGCAACTTAAAAGCATTGCTTAATAATTTCTTCCACTAAAAATATTTCAGTAACTGCATCATTCAAATAAACCTGTCTGAAAATAAATAAGCTGGGAAAGAGCAACAGAAAATAGCCAAATAGCAGTAAATTACCTGCAGGGACATGGTTTTATTAAGAGCAAGGCAGTAAATTACAGTAACTGACAATAACCTGCTGGCACTTGCCGAGTGGCACGTAACATCCAAATGGACACACACTGGAGAGAACCAAAAAACAGAGAATATGAAATTGAATATAGACCTTTTTGGTTGCATTTAGCACATCTGGGTTAGTTCAGACGACCTGTGCAAAGGCAGACTGTGAAGTCATTACTTTCAGATACCAGTTTAAGATTCAAAACATTGCTTTAAGAAGTCGAATGCTGTAAAGAATCAGCAGTATCACAGACTTTGAAGTCTAGAGTGCCCTGATAACTGCAAGCAGACATGCCAGGATCTGTGTTTACTTTTGATAATAATATTATTTTCTTCAACTGCCTGAAAATAAAACTCCCCTTGATTTCATTGTGCACTCCTTGTATCAGAAAAGAAATCTTATCCACTCATTCATTACATGGACATACATACTTAAATGTATGCACTTATAAATTAAAGTTGTTATCCTCAGGATAATATGGCAGGAGAGGAACGAAGTCTGAATGTGAGGGGGGAAAAAAGATAAATCTCCTTGTCTTACTGGCAAATCACAGAGTCCAGTTTCCTCCCACAGTGAAAAGTGACTCTGGAGAAACCCAAGCAACCAAAACACCTTCTCAGTTTTCAAAGACATTCAACCACAACAAATTCCACATGAACCCTTCTATGTAGCTAGTGCTCTACACAAGAACCTAACTTCTCATGAGACTGAGGAGTTTAGGAAATACAGCTGGAATTGATGTATCTCTGCCCCATGTACTCTCTCCATTCCCTGTGATTAAAGCTTTTTGCTGGGCTTACATTTTTCCTTGGCCTCTAACATTCAGCTGTGGCTTGGCCTAAGTTAGTACAGTATTTAGTGCAAAAAGCTTTTATTATCAGACCCCTTGTGGCTTTGGATTGCAGACGAATTATGAAATGTGGATGGAATAATTGCAAGGGCACTATGAAGAGGAGAAATCTTTAACTGGATGTCATATTCTAGAAAACAAGCAATGAGGGAGGAACCAGGAGAGTTTTGCTGAGTGTAGGAATGTAATACAAGCAGGACNTTAGTGCAAAAAGCTTTTATTATCAGACCCCTTGTGGCTTTGGATTGCAGACGAATTATGAAATGTGGATGGAATAATTGCAAGGGCACTATGAAGAGGAGAAATCTTTAACTGGATGTCATATTCTAGAAAACAAGCAATGAGGGAGGAAACCAGGAGAGTTTTGCTGAGTGTAGGAATGTAATACAAGTTAAACTGAGCAACAGAAAGAGTTTGCACTTGGTTCAGAACACTGATATTCCTGCATATTTCTGAGCTGGATGGCTTCTTCTAAGTACTCGCAATTTCAGTTGTTATGAGTAAGCCAAGGATGCTTCTCACCTCTTCTGGTTAAAGACAGAGAAAGCCCTGAATGTTGCTAGGAAATCAGCAGTTCCTACCAGGGAAAAGAGTAGACTGCTATTTAGACTCATCTCCTAACCAGCTATTGCCTCTAGTTTACCCGCTCTCCAGGCACCTTTTCAGGCAAGGCTGCAGAGAAAATGGTAGCAAATCTATTCTCATAGCCACAGTCCCATCGGTACACCACGGTGACCTGGCGCTACTCCACTGACTGCTGTGCAATTACTCCTGATTTATAGCCACAAGAGAAAGCAGTAAGGTAATGTTGGATACTCTTGATAATCATCAGTCAGACTGGTTTTGGGCCTGAGCAAAGCTGAGGGACCACAGAAGTCCTCTTAGATTATGATCTGCACATCATGAAGCAAACAGGTTTGTGAGCAACTTTTGTCTCCTGTTATCATCAAGTTTTATCGGCCTGGCTCCAGGGACAGGTTTATGCAGACATGGCAGGGGCCCTGGCTTCTTTGCCTCTTCAGCTCCCACAAAACCAGGAAAATAACTGAGAGTACCTCAAGGTAAGAGCTCTACGTGAACTGAGCAGGCTCTATGCAGAGGTTAACATGTCAGTTTGCTATCTGCCAGAAAAACCATGTCCTTATTATTCCACCCTCAGGGCTCCCTCTTCTTGCATGGGTACGTGGGGATGGACACGAGGCAGACTGGGTCAAGCTGGTCACTTCTGCTACCCAACAAGCTCTCCTGGAAACACCAGAACACATACAGGCCTGAGGCACCACCAGAATGACAGAATGACTGACACCGGGATCTCTTTAAACCCAAAGGATGGGCACTGCTGGCTCTGCAAGAGTATCAGGTAAAAACAGACTAGAGTAATTCTGTCTAAGAAGTTTGAAGTGATAACATTCAGAAGATGGACAAAGAGTCCAGTGCTTCATTCCAGAGTATCTTTATTCACATCCCTAGGAAAAGTGAACTACACAAGGAATTCTGCTCCCAAAGCATCAAGCCCCAGGAACTAAAAGCAGATGGAACGTCTGCGCAAGGTCAAATGCAGACTTGCTACTGAAGTTCCACTGCTGACCTCCTACCTGAAGGCACAGACACCAGATCATCTGAAGACACACACAAACTGCTGACTACAAAGTGGACAACCACAAAGAGACAACTCCTGCACATCAGCTAGAACCCGCAGCAGTAGCTAAGAAAGCTATTTGATAATGGGGCAGTTATCACTACCTATCCCATAACTGCAGCAGTCCACTGGTGATGCAGACACTGAGCTCAAAACCTGGTGGGTCTCCCAGCTGCCTCCCTTACAGTGGAACCCATCACTGCAGATGAATCCATCTTTGCTGTGCTGTCCTCTTTCCATAGCTTGGCTCCTAGCTAACTGCTTGGGCAACGGCAACTTCCCTGCACAACTCGGTAGGGCAGAGGAGGCCTGGTAGCTTTCATTACCTTGGCTATGCGCACATTTCTCGGCAATACCAAACATCCAGTGGCAGTAAGTGCTGCCATGAAGCCGGGCTGCAGGAGGTGGCCCCTCCAGTTGCCAGTCCTTGCAAGCAGTGGTAGATTTTTTTACATCATCTTTAATGTTTCTTAGGCACCCAACAATTCACTTGTTTACTCTGAAGTCGGTCTGACAGGCAGCACAATCTAAGCTCATTTTAGCACAAGTTTCCTTTAAATATTTACCTTCTCATTCATTTTTCAAACGCATACACAGACATAGAGAGAGCATTGTTCAGAACTAAAAACCATGACGATAAAGACAGGTTAACAGCAGACTTGATTACAAACAAGACACTCTTGCAGCAACAACCTTCGATCCAAGTGAGTACTGCTTAGGAGAGCGTTGTGATGAAATGGAGGGTTGGTTACCGCCAGAGTGCTTTGAATGAAGCAGCAGAGGAGGCAGAAACGTGCCACTGCTGACACAGTAGATGCTCAAGGCGTGGGAGCGCATTTGCTTGCTTGTTTTTTTTTTTTCCCTCAGTACTAGGGCAGAAAGTTGGTACCGAACATCTCCGAAAGGAGAGACATCCACCCTGCCTTATTTCCCTTTACAAACCCTATCTACGTGCCGCAGCCGTTCCAGATAAGAGTAAAATATGTATCTTGGGGAGAAAATACTCCAGGGAGAAAGTGACGTACCTAGGCAAAAGTTTTCAGTGCCAAGCACGAACAAGTAACAAACCGACTCTCAAAGCCGAAAGAAAAACTCCAAGACACCTTTACACGCCACAAGACCTTGCAACAACTTTGCAGCTTGGCGCTGACCCCACCCGAGTGCCGCCGCACCTGCCCGGCGGGGGGACACAAGGACAGGCTTCAGAAGCGGCGGCTCTCACCGCGGGGCAGGTACTGCCGGTGCCTCGCGTGTCCCGTCCCCTCCCAAAGAAGCCGGCGGGGGCTCCCCCGGCGTGACAGCGAGGCCCCGCACGGCCAACAATGTCCTTTACATAACGCGGGCCCGGCC
>VWZE01007085.1:93794-109812 GCA_013396675.1 Eubucco bourcierii | reverse complement strand
AAAAGTAAAAAAAAAAAAAAGCAATCAAACAAACAAACAGAGACAACTTAGAAAAAAAAAAAACCACAAAAAAACCCCCACTGCTAAGGTATGTTTAGAGCCTGAGCCTCTGTGGGTTTAGGGGATATTTCTGACAAACTGCTTGGGGGGGTGAAGAAATGCTACGTGATTTGATGAAAGGGAGTGAGTAGTAGAACTCATCTTTTTGTAAGAATTTTGCATCTAGTTTTCCAGGTGTAAAATTGAGATCCTCTTTTCTGCTATTAGAAATAGTATGACTTAGGGGTGTTCTGATTCAGTTATAGTGCTAGTTTGAAAGAGGTCTAGCATGCAAATGTACATCCTGGGTAATGCTGTTTCACTTGAGATTCTTCAGCTTCAGTAGGGCCGTTGTGTGCAGCTCCCAGGGAGAGAGGAAGCTGCTTTTCTTGTCGTCACACCATGAAGCTTTTATTTCTGCTTTTCATCCCTCCTCTGTGCAACACAAAGTTTGTATTTGGTGTTCAGATGAGGGCAATTCCTCATTGAACCTGGGCTAATTGGGACCTTTGCACTGTTTTGCTGAGTCATACAAAGCATTCTTCTGTTCATAATAGATGTCATTTGTGTTTACAGTATTTTTTTAGAGTTTATCTTTCAGAGTGAAGGAACAATAATTCCACTGTGCCTCAGCAGAATACTAATACATAAGCATGACCCAAAGCAAGCATAGCTAAATCCTACTGTGCCAATATTGCAGTTAGATTGCTGTAAAGAAAATTAGATCAATCACAAAATGCATATTAAGTGAAATGAAAGATTATGTCACTGTTGTTGTGATGTGAGCTTTAGACTTCTGCATGGCTCCGGTGAGTGTTGGATGTCAAACCATTGATGTCAAACTGCTTCAAGGAGGTGAGCAAGAATCATAGAATCACAAAATGGTTTAGGTTCCAAATGACCTTAAAAATCATCTAGTTCCAGACTCCTGCCATGGGTAGGAACATCTTCCACTAGACCAGTGTGCTGGTTTGAGGCTAATTAGAATATTTTAATAGAGAAAATTACACTATAGGCTGTGAAAAGAAAACATCATGATGTCTACTTCACACATACGCTTGCTAAGAAATTGTTTGGGAACAATAACCAAAACATTAGATTAGTCAGTCTCTCTCTGTTGCTTGCTGGAGCAGGAGCTGCTGGGGCGATCTAGCAGTTTCTGGGCTCTGACTCCTCTGCTGAGTAATGCTCACTATCCACTTTTTCTTCTAATCCCCCTGGCTGATCCTCCTAATTTACCTTGCGCGTAAGGCAAACCTCGGGGTAAGGTAAAGGGGTGGGGAGAAGGTGGAAGGGTGGTTGGGAGCCCCTCCTGGGGTCTCTGATTTCTGGGAGGGGAGTTGTGTTGCTGTATTACCTTTTACTTGTATATTTCTGTAAATATTCTGTATATAGTGTATATATCTGCTTGTACATTGTGCAAAGCTGTAAATAGAGCTTCATCACTTAACTTCCAGCTGGCTGAGTTCTAGTCTGGGTCATTTTACAAAGTGTGGGGGGGCAGGGAACTCCCAAACCTTCACAACCAGGTTGCTCAAAGCCCTGTCCAAGCTGATGCTGAACGCTTCCACGGATGGAGCATCCACAGCTTCTCTAGGCAGCCTATTCTAGTGCCTCATCAGCTGCACAGCAAAGAACTTCTTCCTAATATCTAATCTAAATCTACCCTCTTTCCGTTTGAAACCATTACCCCTCACCCTTTCACTGCACTCCTTGATGAAAAGTCCCTCACGCTCTTGCCTACAGACCATCTTCAGGTACCGGAAAGCCACTATAAGGTCAAGAACAATGATCCCATTTAGCAAAGTGGAAAAGGAAACAGAGAAAGGTCATTTGTCAAACATCAAATCAGTGGCAGAACACGAGCTTTAATCTAGTGTTTGCATTAATGGCATAGCCTTACTAAGGCTCTTACTGGGTAGGATTTCTGCAGCATTGTCACTCCACTAAGGGTGATGACCTCTGAGCAAGTCCCAAAAGCTCTCTAGGAGGTAAGTCAGGTTTTATCAAGGGCACAGTCTCATAATCAGGTTTAGGAATCACTGGGAATGCACAGCTTGTTTTTCTAATTGCCTGAAACTGGCCTTGATTTCGAGAATGATTAAATGCAAATCATAGCCAGAATAAAACAAACTACATCTATATTGACAACTACATTATTTTGGTCCCTTGAAGAAAATATTCCATTTGCCTACATTTGGGCTTTTATTTTCTCTCTCTCTCTTTTTTTTTTCCCAAATAGAATGAAATTTTCATGCTTTGTTAATTCCTTCCTAGAGCTGCAAATTAACAGTTACCAACATAGGCAGTCTCAGTACTTACATGCATTTATGTCTTGTTCTTCACACAGACTAACACAACTCCCTCCAAAAATCATGAGCAATCATGTCTGTGCTCCCCAGCTCTTCTCAGCTCCCCAGTGCCATGCAGACATCATCTCTCTGGTCATCATTGTTCAGTTATTTTTTGACAGATGGGTCTGATATTGCTAAAGTTGTTAAAATATGTATTCAGTTTAGGAGACAAACCCTCCTTTTCAGACTAGATTCTCATCAACTCGTAGAAGCACTAAGATTCAGGAGGCTGAAGGACTTCAGCCATACAGCTCCCAAGGAGAAGAGTTTATCAGGAGACACAGCTCTTCCTCATTCTGAACCAACATTTCCTGTGATTGCAGCAATGATAGTCAAGATATTGTGGGGTGCAAAATTTAATATGCAGCAAGCATATCAGACAGAGCTGCTATTCCCACCCCACCCCCTGCCAGCGATTACTCTTTACAGTTCCCTCATTTGAGGTATCTTCACTTATAATCCTCATTTTTTCTTTCTTCTTCTGGCCTACAAATACCATTTTAAATGATTCTCCCATCAGTAACGTTACCCAAACCACAATCTGAGGATCTCCAGCTGATGACAGGGAGCAACAATGTAGGTTATCTCTATAAGTAGGCAAAAAATTGCCACCTGACTCAGCAGAGTTCCCAGTTTGGAAGACTTCCCCAACAATTTGTACATTCATTTGAAGAGGAAAGGAAGCAGTCAATGCTGCTATTCAGAAAAATAGACAGACATGTGACTTATTTTTGAAGAAAGTTCCCTTTGCATTCATTCTCTGAGTTGTGCACTGTGAAATTTGGAAAGAGAATGCACTTTATCCCTGAAGACTAGAAGACAAGAGGTTGTTATCCCTCTTTATCTCCCTACAAGGCAAAATAATTTTTTAGTGGCTTTCAGCATTGAATACAGAAAGAAAGGTGGTATTTCAGCTAGAGCTTTCAGTATCAGATTAGGTAGAGTCTTACAGGAACATCCCTGTCCCATTTCTTTGCTCTACCAGCTGCATACACTGCCAGTTAAAATCTCTTATTCCAAATATCTCATTATGATTGTTTCGCTCTCCAGTTCAGATGTAGCAGAGGAGTCCCTCTCTGGCCACTTTCTTTCTTGTTCTGCCTCATATCTGGTCCAAGTTTGTTTTTAGCCAGCCACACCATGTCTTTGCAGATCAGCAACACATCACCCATTCTCCTTCCTTCCCCAGCTGTTATGCCCAACTCTTTGCCCACCCAAGATGCACTCCATTGCAGAGACCTGAGCTTTCTCCACCTCCCAGTGATGCCCTCATACATTTACTCCATCTTTAATAACAATTCCTGGCTACCCTGTGTACCATTTCAGCTTCACTCCCATAAGGTGCAGTTTCCATCCTTTCTGCTTTCAAATCTATGGGGTTCCTTCTCCCTACTCAAGAAAATAAACCAGACAAGCTCCTTTCAGCATAAACTCCCTACACACAGCAGCTCAGAATCGTAACAGTGGGGAAATTCTGCTCCTGTTTAGGATGGAAGATGTCCAAGATGGATGAAACCCATGTGAATTTAACTATTTAGCTACTGGTTTACTGTGCACCAGGCACAGCTTTGCAAAGATCCACTGTGTATCCTGATTGTCACAAGAGCAGCACTTGGCACACCTCCACCATATATGAAGGACAGGCTACAAAAGTTGGGGCTTCTCAGCCTGGAGAAGCAAAGGCTTCAAGGAGACCTTGTAGCAGCCTTCCAGTATCTGATGGGGGCCTACGGGAGGGCTGGAGAAGACTATTTGCAAGGTCTTGCAATGACAGGATGAGGGGCAATGGGTTTAAACTGGCAGAAGGGCGATTGAAACTGCATGTTAGGAGGAAGTTCTTTCCAGTGAGGGTGGTAAGGCACTGGCACAGGTTGCCCAGAGAGGTTGTGGCTGCTCCCTCCCTGAAGGTGTTCAAGGCCGGGTTGGATGAGGCCTTGAGCCACCTGTTCTGGTGGGAGATGTCCCTGCCTATGGCAGGGGGAGTTGGAACTAGATGATCTTTGAGGTCACTTCCAACCTCAACCATTCTACAATTCTGTGAAAACCAGCAGCTATATACAGTGAGATGATTCTTCCAAGCAGGAGGATTTTGCATGCAAGGCCTTGTTAGACAGCCAGCAGCAACCAGATATCTTGAGAAGGAGTCTAGAAATCATCTTATGAGGGAGAACAACAGGGCAGCTACCCCAGGTCTCAGCAGGACA
Source organism: Eubucco bourcierii (assembly GCA_013396675.1). Lineage (NCBI taxonomy): Eukaryota > Metazoa > Chordata > Aves > Piciformes > Ramphastidae > Eubucco > Eubucco bourcierii. Next base: position 105,215 of record VWZE01007085.1, on the reverse strand, counting down.
GCCTTGGTCCCCACAGCCTGCCCCATGAGAGATGCTGTTACCAGGTCTAATCGCTTCACTGCAAGGTTTGCATCTGCTTCTCTTGGTAGAAGTTTCAAGTTCTCAGATAGAAAATGGACCCCCTCATTATGTGAATACCCCAGGAGAAATGAGCAGAATTCATATTTTAAATCATAGTTTCAACAACTGTGTCATCAGTTTGGAACAAAGTCTGAAACCCTGTCAGTCCCAAGGTGGTTTTATCAGCAAAACTGAAGGTGATTAATTCTGCAGCTGGGGCTCCTGAATGAATTGTGTTGGTAATGAATCATCCTCTAATTCCTAGTCCTCCCTTTCTTCATCTCTGCTGTATTTGGATGGGTGACAGAAGAATTCAAAGGGGAACTGGACAATCTCTGCTGTTCAATATCCTTGTTTTGATTTTTGCATCTTCCTCTTTCCAGACACTAACTCATGACACTGGTTAGCAACAGTGGCAGTGGTGCAAACAGAAGCTGCAAGAGCAATGTCATTCTGACTTGGCTTCAGGGTAAAAAAGTCTACACTGGGGATTAAGTCATTCCCTCTGGTTCTTCATCAAAAGAATAGTCTTCATGATTTCCACATTACAGCCTGAGCTTACTGCTCAAGGCAGATGTTCCTAGCTCTATAAGGAGGGTGGTGTGGAGGACTTGACTGCCTCAGCAGAAACAAATGGTCAATCTTTCTTGGTCTAGGGGAGGATTCAGGGAAGGGATTTGCAAGATGGAGAAGAGTCACCTGAGGACTCTCAGTCCATTGACTGCAGGGAAGAATCTGACATCCTCTGAACCAGACTCCTGAGCAGTAACACCCAGTCACCCTTGGCTATAGTGGTGCATTTGCAAGCTGAGAGGCAGGCATTTGGTCTCTTTTGAAGTGAAAGTTGAGATTCTCCTGTGCTAATACCACTTTTAAGAAATACCTTCTTAAGAAAGACAAATCCAGGGCTGATAACAAGGTCAGAAGAGCTGGCAGCAGACTATATGTGACCAGCTCCTCCCAAGGACCAGAGGGTTATTCTCCCAGTAGAAAATAATTTGGGTCTGGCTTCTTGAAGACTACTACCAAAAAGCATATAAACTCATCCCGCTGAGCTTGCTGGTCTTTTGCAAGCTTTCTGGGAAAGGGAAAGGCAGCAGCAGCAGAAGACAGATGCACCCCAAGAGGTATCACCAACACAGTCACAGATAGGCTGAGAACAACTTCTTGAAATCCAGTAAAAGTCCATGGAATAAAATTTATGAGGGCAACCTCATTTGTCTAGCACAGCAATGCAAATCCAGTAATTAAAGTTGTGCAAAGGCCAAAGCAGACGTAGACAAACCAGGTTAAACTCTCACTTAGGCTGATTTAATGTTGTTTGGAACAGTGTCAGTGCTAGTTAAACTGGTTATAGAGTTAGCTGGTTTAAATTCATTTGCCTTAAGTACTGCCAGTGGTTTGACTAGACTGCTTTAAAATCAAAACCAAACATGGTACACCTCTGCCAATTTTTCCCTAGAATCATAGAATCATAGAATGGTAAGGTTGGAAGGGACCTCAAGGATCATCTAGTTCCAAGCCCCTTGCCATAGGCAGGGACACCTCCCACTAGTACAGGTTACTCAAGGCCTCGTCCAACCTGGCCTTCAACACCTCCAGGGAGGGAGCATCCACGACCTCCCTGGGCAACCTGTGCCAGTGCCTCACCACCCTCACTGTAAAGAACTTCCTCCTAACATCCAGTCTAAATCTCCCCTCTGCCAGTTTACACCCATTGCCCCTTGTCCTGTCATTGCAAGACCTTGTAGATAATCCTTCCCCAGCCTTTCTGTAGGCCCCCTTCAGGTACTGGGAGGCTACTCCAAGGTCTCCTGGAAGCCTTCTCTTCTCCAGGCTGAAGAACCCCAACTCTTGTAGCCTGTCCTCATAGGAGAGCTGCTCCAGTACAGGTTGTACTGGTTTAAATTCCCTGTCGTATTTAAACCAGTACAACCTGTACAGACCTGAGAGACACTGCATTCACTGAGGAGCAAAGTGCATAGGTAAAAGAGGAATTGGCCCAGCAGTGCTGGTTTCCAGTACCTTATTCTCACCTTTCCTGAGAAACTGTGTCATCTTCACATCAACAACACTTGGGACTGAATTTGTTTCCTGAAAACCCTATTATAAAAGGTGAGACCAAAATCACAGCCCATTTCTCAAAGCACATGTAATCTCACCAACTTCAGGGAAAGGTGTTTGTTTTCTTTCCCACTGTCCACTAATAGTTTTGAATGGAAAAAGCAGAGATATTTTTTTCAGTGCAAACTTTCTCAAGCTTTCTATTTTGATAGAGTCCCATGAATACTTCCTGTGCTTTGCCTGTCTTTTGAGATTCCATTACAAGTGCTGTTTGAAGAGAACAATGTTTTGTGGGTTTGGTGGGGCTTTTTTTGGTGTTTGGGTTTTACAATAGAAATTCAAACATTTGTATTTACTACTAAAGATGAGCTCAAATACCAAGATCCTCATCTTGCTGTTTCACACCAGACCTTTACACATGAATCATGAAACACAATCCCTGTGCAAATGTCTCAAAATACTCACTCACTTGAAATCAGAAGGAAGCATTAAATGTTGTTCTATTATTCTCTGCTCTGGTAAGACCTCACCTGGAGTACTGCATCCAGCTCTGGAGCCCACAACACAGGAAAGACACAAACCTGATGGAGTGGGTCCAGGGGAGGCCCATGAAAATGATCTGGAGGATAGAATAACTTTCCTATGAGGACAGGCTGAGGGAGCTGGAGTTGTTCAGCCTGGAGAAGACTCCATGGAGACCTTAGAGCAGCCTCCCAGTACCTGAACGGGGACTATAAGAAGGCTAGAGAGGGACTGTTTAGAAAGACCTCTAGAAACAGGACAAGGGGCAATGATTTGAAATTATGAAAGAGGAAATTTAGATCGGATGTTAGGAACAAGTTCTTTACTGTCAGGGCGGTGGAACACTGGAACAGGTTGCCCAAGGGTATGGTTGAAGCCCCATCCCTGCAGATACTCAAGGTCAGGCTTGACAGGGCTCTAGGTAGCCTGATCTAGTGGAGTATGCATGGGGCTTGGACTAAATGACCTTTGGAGGTCAATTCCAACTCAAACCATTCTATGACAATTCTATTAAATATTAATTTAATATCCTTCTTGAAGCCAGTATCCATTTAGGTTTTCTCATCTGCAATATTGCTACCACAATTAATTTCTGTGTCGCTACCAAAAGAGTTTGTCTTCAAACAAAACCTAAGCAGAGAGAGAATCAGAAATCCAAAGAGGAAAAAAAAGGCCTTAGTACATAAATCCTGCTGAGGTATGTGGAGTTTTAAAAGCAGAGAAGTTAAAGGATAAGGGGCAATTTGTTGAATTTCTGTGTTACCTTTCACACTTTTGGACATCCAGAAAGGATGCCCTCAGCCAACAAAACAGGGTGGCAAGTACTTTAAATCTGTATTTTACAGAGGTAATTGTTAGCATCGAGGGCCAGAACTATGTATAACTGGGATCAAAACTGACCATAGAACAAAAAAAAAATTTTTTTTACCTTCTTAAGTGATCATTAAATGCTTTACTCAGTGTGTGTGCCTACTTCAGAAACACCACAGCAGTTTAATCCTTCATTTTCCTCTTTTCTTTCAGCCAACTGCCATTTGATCTGAACAGGCAATGTAAGTCTGTGTCATTACCTTCCTCTACCTGGAAATGATAATTTGGCAGAGGATTTTTTTTTCCTTACAGGAAAGGAGCTTTGTTAAGAAAAAGGAAGTTTGAGGGCTAACAGCATGACATGCTAAAAGTGAATCTGTCAGACCCATTGCCTGCTTGTAAAGAGAGGTGCATGATTCATCAGCCATGAAGTAAGGATGTCCTTTTCCTCAGCATAAACCCAGGGACGAGTTTGAATGTTTATTTCATATATGTATGTATGAGAAGCAGAAAATGAGGCAATCTGCCCAGTAATACACCTCTGTATTTCATCCCCAGTACTTACATCCCTCCATCAGCTCTTACATCACACTTCTTTTTGTTCTGTATACATCTAGCACACACTCCTATCAGTTTCAGATTTGTGAAGACACAGGGCACAATGCTCAGTTTGATCTTGTCTGACTGACACCAAGGCACCCAAGTGCAGGAGTGCTGTTTAACTGCTCAATCACCCTAGGTGCCCTTTGACGAGGGTTCAATGGACTGTTCTGACAGTTTTGGGGCCCCCAGCACAGGAAGGACATGGAAATGTTGGAACGGGTCCGGAGGAGGGCCCCAAAGATGCTCAGAGGGCTGCAACAGCTCTGCTATGAGGACAGGCTGAGAGAGTTGGGGCTCTGCAGCCTGGAGAAGAGAAGGCTTCCAGAAGACCTTAGAGTAGCCTTCCAATATCTGAAGGGGGCCTACAGGAAGGCTGGGGAGGGACTATTGACAAGGTCTTGCAAAAACAGGACAAGGAACAATGGGTTTAAATTGGCAGAGGGAAGATTTAGGCTGGATGTTAGGAGGAATTTCTTTCCAGTGAGGGTGGTGAGACACTGGCACAGGTTGCCCAGGGAGGTTGTGGCTGCTCCCTCCCTGGAGGTGTTCAAGGCCAGGTTGGACGAGGCCTTGAGTAACCTGTAGTAGTGGGAGGTGTCCCTGCCTGTGGCAGGGAGTTGAAACTAGATGATCCTTGATGTCCTTTCCAACCTTACCATTCTATGATTCTATGACTGCAAGACCACAGAGCTGACATTAGATTTGAAACCTTGAGGAACCACCTTGGGGAAGTTACACAAAACATGTAGCCATGGACATTGGGCCAGCCACACACAATGAAACCATCCCTAGAGTACAGTTTGAACCACTACTGCCTGTTTTGGAGGATCCAATTTGGCAGTTCTTTGAGAAGCACCAATACCAACGCTACTTTATGAGACTAGGTAAAGAAGAGCACAGCCTGGACCAAATTGTACACAGCTAAGTGACTTGAATACATGAACAGACTCATGGATTAAATTTCCACACCCTGCTAGATGATGTAGTGCATGAGAACAGGGTATCCGAACTGCTTCAGATGGCCTCAGTTACTTGGCATGGCAGTTTTCATGGATATGGCTAAAATGAGTTGACTTCTCTCCAAGGAGCTAGTCAGTAAGAAAGCCAGACCTGGAGCTCATGTTGTCTGTTTTCCCAGAAGTTAATGCCATTACTGTGGCAAAATGGAATACAAAGTACTCTCTGTACTATTAGAAAATACCCTCTAGTGTTTTCCATGAAAAGTCATTGCACAGCAGCCCTTAACCAAAGTTATTTGCAATACAAAGGCCTTGCTCAGCAACAAGCTAAGTCTGCTTACTAGGTGTTAGACAAGGGCAGCCAAAGTTATCTGGTTCCTGTGTGCTGACCTGGGTTATCCTTGACAGAAACTGAGGACATTTGTGTCAAGCTACAGACCTCTTCTTGCCTACAGATGTCCAAGCAGTGCAGAGTAGCCACCACTTATTTGGTCCAGAACTATAAATGAGTGTCAAAGAATCTGTTACTTGCCTCACATTCATGACTGCATCTAGTTAATTATCTCTGATCATTGCTAGAACCTCCATAAGTCTTTCCAATTTTAGTGTAGGCAAAGAGGAGGCTCCATGTTGTAGCTCAAAGATGTTCAGATACATGCTGGTAGGAGTTCCTGCATCAGTTATACCTGATTCTTATCAAGTGAGTTATTTCTGAACCAGATTGATCTGTCAGGAGCTAAGAAATCCTGTCTCACTTAATTTTTCCTGAGGGTGGCTGGATTTACTGGAACCAAGGATGTATTGGGGGCTAGAGCTACTGTAGAATCAGAGCTCAAGATGTGCAGAAAGCCTGAAGAAGGTGCTATCCAACCCAGGGAAGCTACTTCTTGTTTCTCATAAAGAGCTTCACCCTGTCCCTTTCACATCAGGTGATCACAAGACATCTTAATACCTTTCTATCTTGTCATGGAAAATCATCTTCCTCTTCATTGAAACAGAGTTATTAACCAGGTGCTACATTTCTCATCCACTGCAACTACAAAAGGGGCTACCTTGAGCCGCTGTGATGCCCTGTGTCTTGCTGAGATGTAATCAAATGTGTTTGAGGCTCTCATAATTCCCTGCAGAGTACTGCACCTGGGTCGATGAGCACCTCTAGGACAAGGGCAGTCATTTTCACTGCAGGCATGAAAGTTCTTCAAGTCTCTGCTCCTGAGGGCTGTTCTGGTGCACACTTGGCATTTTCACCATAGCCTACAAACAGGACAAAGGACATGCACTCCTCCACGCTCTCTGCATGCACAGCACTGGGTTTAACTCCTGCCCCACTAAGCAACAAGTACCCTGCTCAGATTTACACATCAGAGATCTCAGAACTGTTGAATGCTGCTTTGAAAGGCTGAGGAAGGGCCACTAATAGCCAAGTTATCTCAGGTAGAAAATAAAAACATTTAGAATTTCCACATATCATTAGCAGCAGCAGCACAAGGTGCAGTCGCAGGCATTTCCCTGTACCCAAAGTGTTCCTAAAGCTTTCCTTGATGTTAGCAAGTCTATTAATAAAGCCTTGCAAGCAATCAGAACTGCTCCACCAGCCTGGGAGGGGGAGTGTTGGTGACATCGTGTTCCAGCTGAAAGTCATGTAAATTCCTCTACACCTTCTTCTGAAAGACACAGGCGTCATCAGCAAATGTAAATATGCAATCATAGCACCTTGTAATTAATGGGAAGTTGCAGGCCCAGTTAGCACTGCAGATCCTCTCCAGCTAGCAGTGAGTGAAGAGGATTTCGGTCTGACTTGGCCACCATCAGTAAAATTCAGCAGCCCATCCAAATGCAAAGAAGGAGACTTAACCATATGCTGACCTTCACAGGTCTGTTGCACCCTCTTGGTTTCAGTTGTGTGGATGAGCATGGACTGAAGCTAGCATGACCTTCACAAGTGCAGAGGGCTTTTCCTGTGGATTTTAGTTGCAGGGATATGTCTTTGCAGACTGCAGACATATTTTCAACCTTCTCCCCACATCAGCACTCTGGGGAGATACAAGTCTGAGCTCATTGCAGACTGCTAATACTGGAAAGATCATGTAGGCTTCATTAAGAAATAGTTTTGTTCTTGGGTCTGTCTGATTTTTTAATGCACTCAAGAGACAACAGAATCACCACATTGCACATTTCCTCTTTACATTTACCCTCAGCTTTCTGATGAGGGGCCTGAAGTGCTCACTACCAGATGTTGCCCTGTTTTCTTGCAATCTGTGTGACACCAGCGTTAATACCAGCAGCTACGTTTGTCTGTGATGCCAATGCACACAGCAGCCAGGAAAAAGATCCAGGGGTAGCTATCCAGGGCATACAGGCAAAATCATGCATTTCAGATACAGTGTCTGGGTGGGATTTCTAAACATCTCAAGCTACAAGTCTTGCTCAAACCACCAAACACCACACTACTCCTGCACAGCATCACACCACCCCCATGCTTATTCTTTGTCATCATTCTTGCACGTACATCATGCTATTGATGATACTCAGATATGCTAATTTAAGTGAATAAATAAATTGGGAAAAACAAACAGCTACTTTTTTTAAAAAAAAATCCAAGTTCTGACCTGGGTGTCTGTAAGGTTTTCTAGAAAACTGCATTATGATGATGAAGAAAGAACTATGCTAAAACTGTGCCAGTGCATATATTGAAGGTCTCTCCTACACTCAGCATGAAGAAATAATTCACCACAAATAATGACATTCTGTTCCCATTCCAGTGTTGCCCACTTCCTCAGACCTCCGTGTGGCTGGAGAACAAGAAATCAGACACGTCCAGACCAGAGGATTGCAGGGACTGAGTGCTGACACAAGGTGAGGGAGGGCACACGTGGAGACCTCGCCTCACAGGAGGTTTTGTAGCTGCAGGGGGTTGCTGTACTCTACCCACCCACAGTTTCTACCCCTAACAGTGCTCCTGCACAATTTGATTTTCCCTTCCTTTGCTGTTTAAGGAAAGCCAATGGGAAAACTAATCTGAAAAACACTCTTCCAGCAGCACTATCAGCTGCTGTCAGGTTTTAGACCCAACAAAGGACTGAGAGCAGCCCTACAGTACCAAGGCAGTATAGAGGAAATATGAGAGTCTTCAAATGCTGTCATATCGGAGACAAAATAGCTTCCTGATGTGTGTTAAATGGATCAAAGATGCTAAGCAAGGAGCTGGTCCTAGGACCTCACTGAGTACTTTTCCTTGGTCAGAGAAAACTCTGGGCCTGCCTCTCCTCTACTAGAGTGGGAACATCAAAAATGAGAAAGTGGCAGAGGAGAATTCCAGAGAACTGAGAAAGAGAGCAGAGAAAAAAGTGTTTGTTGCACGTCTGGCATGCACCTGACTGACATTTCACTCTTAAAAATCCTCCCAGTAGATGAATTCAGATAAAGGGGTAGAAGTCTTATGATTCAAACACGTGTTGAATAAGAAACCACATAAATGAAAATATCAAGGATACACTGACTGATGAGGCAATGAGCTCTGTTCTGTAAACATTCTTTCAAAGGAAAATCATGTGCCTTGTATAAAAAGTTGCTTTCTTTTGGCAAAAATCTTATTAAAATTCAGTCAGCCACATCCAGTTACTCATACTGGGATCTGAAGCTTGCATTAGGCTGCTTTATATCCTAAAGGACCTATTTATTTTAGCAGCATTGTCATGTTCTGTCCATGAAGTGGCACCTTCTCTGTGTGTATCAGCAGCAAAGGGGTTGCCAGGAGGGAGTTGTGGGGCTGCTGAACCATGTATCCCTGGGGGTGCTCTGAACCTGGCCTCCCATTCCTCTTGGCTGTGAACTACAGTTGGAAAGTCAGGCGATGAAGTCCTTCTGAATGGTTGCTCACCCACCAAAATTAGGTCACTAAGGGGGGAGAAATGTCCCTGCAGACTGTAACGGTGAGAAACTTCCTACACAGATTACGTGGGACTGGCAGCCTCTATGAATGCCACTCAAAGCACCCTCCCACCTCCAGGCTCCTTTGGAAAAGGCATAAGCAATGGGATTTTTCCATTCTCTTAAGGTTTTTCCTTTCACTTGTTCCCAGCTTCTTTGGAACACCTCAGAGTGGGATTTATCAAAATACCTGTGAACTTAGTGCTGAAAAAGTCCAAAATGCTGTTGCCCAACATCTGTGCCCTGGAGTCTGCTGGGGTATGTGGACTTTTCTGCTGAATGGGCCCAGGATGTCAAACAGCTCTTTTGTGATGGCTTTGACTACACAGTTAACAGAGAAAGCCACAAACATACTCACTAGAACCATCCCCAGAGTTGTAAAACTAATGATACCAACATGCCTGACAGCTTTTCCAGTTCTGCTGCACTGCAGGAAAGTCTCTTTTCCTTAGTACTGCTTTGGTTTTTATTTCTCCAACCTGATTTCCTCTGCAGTTCATTTTCCCTGCTGTTTTTAGGGTACCTGCTGCTATCAAAAGGGTCTTACCTTTGGCCATTCCAAAGTTAGCTGCCTAGCAATGCCACCAGTCTTTTGTCACCAACTACACTAGGAACTCAACACTTAGCTTGCAGAGCAGCTGACTGAGATGAGCTTCACCATAGGGCTACGAGGATGACTGGGGGCCTGGAACATTGGCTGATGAGAAGAGGCTGAGGGACCTGAGGCTTTTTAGTCTAGAGAAGAGAAAACTGAGAGAAGATTTAATAAATGTTTATAAATGTCTGAGGGCTGGGGGTCAGGAGAGGGGAACAGGCTCTGCTCACTTGCTCCCTGTGATAGGACAAGGGGCAGCGGATGCAAGCGGAAGCACAGAAAGTTTCATCTCAAAGTGAGGAAGAACTTCTTTACTGTAAGGGTCACAGAGCACTGGAACAGGCTCCACAGAGAGGTTGTGGAGTCTCCTTCTCTGGAGACTTTCAAGGCCCATCTGGATGTACTTCTCTGTGACCTGAGCTAGATTGTGTGGTCCTGCTCTGGCAGGGGAGTTGGGCTGGATGATCTCTTTGTGTCCCTTCCAACCCCTGATGTTCTGTGATCCTGTGATATGTGATCAAAGCATCATGATGAAGTTTAGATCAGATGCATGACATCAGAACAGCATGAATCTAACTCTGTGCTACCAGAGTGCTGTTTGCCATGCTCAGATCTGCAAGTGCAGATGCTTCCTAGCATGAATTCAGGTATCATGAAATCTGTGCACAGTATTTTTTGTGTATGTTGCTTCTAACCCTAAGTTTCTAAGCTCAGACAACACAACCCAGGCCGCAACGGGAAGGAAGAAGAGGGAAAGAAATCTTTCCAACTAGAATTAGTGAAATGTCTTTGTGTTTAGCTCTGCAGAAATGTCAACACAACCTTCAGGACATTTATCTGGATTCTTGCATGAGTATCCATGTATCCCTAGCACTGCCCACAGCCTCACAAACCACAGGACTCTGAACAATCTTGTATTGCCCCATACCCACATATAGCTGTTTACTCATATCAAATATTAGTGTCTGCCATGAGTAGATCTACTGTAACCAGCAGGACTGTTTCCTCACAGATGTGCTACTCAACATGAGTAAGAACGTTACATGTTGAGAGAGGGTGAAGATGTGCAATGAGACCAGTATCTCCAAAGTACACTGATGTCTCCAAAATGCCTCTCCAATGCTCTTGAAATCTGGTTGACATCACTGTGTCAGCAGCTCTCTCTCTCTCTCTGGGTACGGGGCCAGGTAGGACACCTCAGTCATTCTCAGGACATAATCTTATGCATTTCCAAGAAGTGCTTTCTCTATTGCCAGACATCACCCTTCCACCACCCTCCTCCTTGAAGGACTTCAGACTGAAAATTGTGCTCATGAAAGCCAGTGGAAGGCTCCCTTCAGCAAGGTACCATTGCTCTCCAATCTGCATCCACAGCCATTTTCAGCCTCATTTCACTACAGGTGTACTCTTAAACACTCCAAAACACAGAGGCACCCAAGCACAACAGCTGACTGAAATCAAAAGTGATATCTCAACCATCTGTTTAAAAATGTGGGACCATTGACTCATTAGTTTCATCTAACTCTACCAGCACAATTAAAAAAAAAAAAAAAAGCATGCCTTCTGGAGAACAATATCAACATGTGTGGGATGATAATATCTCTGAAAAATTGGGTGGGATGTTGCAGTTAAAAGCAACTCTCCTGGGGTTTGCATTGAGCTCTATCAGGGCAGAACTTCTGTAGATTGGTATTCACCATGGTTTTAACAGAATCACAGAATCAGCCAGGTTGGAAAAGACCCCTAGGATCACCAAGTTCAACCTATCACCTAACCCTTCTAATTAACTAAACCATGGGACTAAGTGCCTCATTCAGCCTCCTCTTAAACACCTCCAGGGATGGTGACTCTACTACCTCCCCGAGCAGCCCATTCCAA
>VWZE01007085.1:56272-76421 GCA_013396675.1 Eubucco bourcierii | reverse complement strand
TGAGAGGCTTGACCACTACATTAGAAATGACAGAGCTCCTGCATGTGCTTTTGGCAGGCAGCTTCAGGAGGTGAGAGGCTTGACCACTACATTAGAAATGACAGAGCTCCTGCATGTGCTTTTGCTAGGCAGTTGCTGGAGTCCCTGTGTGTGCTGGAGCCCAATGTGAAACTAAAGCAGATCCAAGCATTTCTACAGCTTGCAAATGGTCAGTTCTCTTGAACCTGCACCCTTTTATGGATTACCAGGTTGGGGAAAGACCCAAGTTCACCTTTTGAGGGAAAAGCCTCCAGCCTCAAACTTGCTGTTGTCCTTCTGCAATTTGCTGCCTTTCTCCTCCTACTTGGATTCTCTGCTTGGGCTTCACCCCTGTGCTACCTAGAATGGAGCAGACTCCTGCACCCATGCTTCTCATGGTGCTTCCTCACTCACTCTCTTCCTCTCTCTGGCCAAGGGGGAGGCTTGAAAATCCCAACAAAGTGCTCAATGATCTGCTTTTCTGCAATAAAAAGATTACAGTCGAGGCAGATAAGCTTTTAACTTGGTACCTGTGATGCGCATTACATACTGCCTCTGGCAACATCAGGAGCTGCTGCTTGTAACAGAGCCTTACTCTAAAAAAAAAAACCAACAATGGATTTCATCCTCTCTGATACCCAGAGGGGAACAGACCCTCTGCCTTAATAGAAGCTAGATCTAAATGCCCCTTGAAACACCTGGCTTGGTTTAGATTCAAATGCCACCAGAATATTCACATTTACTCGGGAAACTGTCAACACAAATGTCAGGATGCCTTACCACGAGGAACAAGGGCAATTTACTTCAAAATTAACCACTCGGTTTTCATCTAAAAAGCAATGCACTGCCTCCATTGTGACAAGCCTGCTCCTTGTTTTTCATCTGTGTTGTCTTATTATGCAGGATCCCATCAACTGGTATCCTTTTCTCTCCCCACAGCAAAGCCCAGGAGATAAAAATACTCTTTTATGGCAGGTTTTTTTCCATGGTCCTGCCCAAGGGCTAGGAAGTCAGAATACTAGTGAATAAGACATAGCCAAAATAAGCTGTTGCTCATGAAGCTCAGCTTCACAGCTCTTCTCTGGGCAACCTGATCTAGTTGAGGATGTCCCTGCAGAGGGGGTTGGACTAGACGACCTTTGATGGTTCCTTCCAAACCAGATCATTCTATGAGTCTATGATTAGTTTGAAAAAATTCTATGTTTAGTTTGAAAAAGAGGAAGCTGAGGGGAGATCTCATTGCTGTCTACAGCTGCCTGAAGGGACATTGTAGAGAGACTGCTGCTGGGCTCTTCTCACAGGTAATTTGAGACAGAACAAGGGAGAATGGCCTCAAGCTGAGGCTGGGTAGGTTGCCTGGACATTAGCAAAAGGTTTTTCACAGAGAGAGTGGTCAGGGACTGGAATGAGCTGCCCAGGGAGGTGGTGGAGTCATCAATCCTGGATGTGTTTAAGGGCCGTTTGGATGTGGTGCTTAGGGATATGGTTTAAAGTGAATCTTATAGAGTAGGGTTCTAGGCTGGGTTTGGTGATCCTGAGGGCCTTTTCCAACCTGGATGTTTCTGTGTGTTGCTGTGATTCTTCATAACCCTTTCTAATTTCTTGGTTTCATCTGACAAGGTTAAAATTAATCTTGCAGCCCCCAAACAGTATTTTTCAGTTGATTACCCCTCTGCTCTCAGCAGATGCTGAGCAGTGCCGTTGGTGAGATTTGCTCTCTGTGTATGGATGGATTTTGTCTGCTTCTCAAGAACAATGTTAAACACTGACACCTCTGGGCCTGCTGCAAGCCTTGCAGGATGTGAGATGTACAGCCAGGTCACTCAGGTTTGCTGCTCCCCCTTTCTTTCTCAAGTCCATATGATGGGTTTGATTTTGCATCCAACACACATTGCCACATACATACAGCTCACATAATGACCCCAGAATGGACTTTACAGACCAGAGAGTAAAATGTCCTGCTAAAGCATCCTTTTGAAGCTGAATGAGGAGTACAACGTTTGGATACCTGGATTAATGGTATCTCACTGTCAGGAAAGAGTGAGGATGTGGAAGGAGTCCACTGGCTTTCCTTTGACACAGAGCAGGTCAGTAGGAAATCGTATTCTGAAATGAAAAGTGAAAACAGTTCCGACTAAAGCAAAGTGGAGTTGGTGTGTGAAAATCCAGCTGCAGGAAGCATGCTGTGCAAATTCAGTTCACAGGAGAGTGAAGCCGTGAGGTGCTCAGGCTGCATCAGGTGTATCACTGTGTTTTGGAATCAAATACTTTGACTTTCGGCATAAATACTGGGGAGGAGACATTGAGTTCTATTTTATTTTCTGCCAAAGAAAGAAGTTCTTTTGTTTTCAGTAAACCATCCAGATTTGACAGTATGCTTTTACCAACTTAGATCCAGCTTCTCTACCAGAACATTCTGAGAAGACAAAGCTGGTCCCTGCAAAACACTCAGCTACCACAGGCTCCCATCACCACAATTGCCACCCCTGCACCTGATGCTGGAGAGAGGATCATCTGTGATGACAGAACCCAAGGCAAGATGCTAACACATGCCTTTTTTTTTTTCCTACTATGTTATGAAAAGCAGAGCACCAAATTCACCAACCATACTCTCCCTGCCCCAGGAGCCTTGTTGTTGTCATCAAACAATTTAAGCACATTATAGCAATGTCAGAGCCTTCTGAGATGGGCAATGTCTTGCTATACATAACCTGCCAGAACAGAAAACAATTATAGCATAGCACATGTCATGACAGCTGGAGGTCAGCCTGTGTAACACATGCTAGGCTTATTGCTAAGCTTTCTTGTGATGCATAATCTGATATGTAAAAATATGTTAATAGTGTAAGAAGAAAAAGCAAAAGCCAGTGTTGGCCTCTTCTTTGAGAACAGGAAGAAAAATGCACAAAGTGAGGAAGAAAATTACTTCAGGAGAGTGACCTAAACTCAGAAGAATTTGGGTGCTTGTGTTCTTCATCGCCTTTAAAAACACGAGAGGAAATCCGATCAAAAGAAGAATGAGATTATTGTAATTTGATGGTAACTTGATGGCTGGCCCCAGCCCATCTCTCTTTGAAGTCAATGGAGAGGTGACAATTTCATTAAGTCAGTGACAGTTTCATGAAGTCCTAGTGAAAGACAAATATATGTGACTTGTTTGCCCGTGGTTAAAGCCAGAGGATGGATCACAGTTCTGTAAGCGATTCCCGGCATGTCGAATGATGTGCTCCTGAGACACATATGGAGGTACCACATAACTCACAGTGACATATCACTTCCTTCATGAGCTGCTACCTTGACTTTTTTCCACTATTAAATCAGAATATGATTCTTACAGACATATATAATCTAAATGAGCCATTATAGCAGTGAGAGTTCCTTTGGGAAGTGAAGGAACCTTTCTGCTGGCTGCCTCATGGAGTGCTCATGGAAAGCTTTTCAACTGACCAAGAAAACTGGAGCAGTCTTATTTTCTCACACTTCCAATTCAGACCAGGTCAAATGCCCCAAATGACTGTAACTGTACATGTATCTCATATTTTCATCTGGAGGGAACAGACTTTGGGTTATATTCCACCAAGACACCTGCCATCTGAAAACCATTTCTTGCAACCTCTAACTGGGTCTTCATTATTTTGTGAAGTCTGTTCTTGGTCTCTCAAAACAACTACAAGAAGATCACAGCAGGACAATATTGTATTGTATTTAAAGAGAGAATAAATGACAAGTCACGAATTAACTCTTTCCCATCATTGATTGTATTAATTTTCACCCTGACGTGACAGGGCTCCAAATCTATGGTGTGATTAAAATAAGCAGGAGATTAAAATAAACAGATAGGCAAGAAAAAAAGTTGAAGAAGACAGAAAACTGCTCTTTGGAATTTCATCTTCAATTTGAAGAAGTTAGGATTTGAGAAAACATTCCTGAGTGGTGCTGGGAGGAAAGGCAAGGTGATACTCCCACCTGGAGTACTGTGTGCAGTTCTGGAGCCCTCAGCACAGGAAGGACATGGAAGTGTTGAAGCAGACCCAGAGGAGGCCACGAAGATGATGAGAGGGTTGCAGCAGCTCTGCTATGAGGACAGGTTGAGAGAGTTGGGGCTCTGCAGCCTGCAGAAGAGAAGGCTTCCAGGAGACCTGATAGTAGCCTTCCAGTATCTGAAGGGGGCTACAGGAAGGCTGGGGAGGGACTATTGACAAGGTCTTGTATTGACAGGAAAAGGTTCAATGGGTTTAAACTGGCAGAGAGGAGATTTAGTTTGGATGTCAGGAGGAAGTTCTTTCCAGTGAGGGTGGTGAGGCACTGGAACAGGCTGCCCAGGGAGCTTGTGGCTGCTCCCTCCCTGGAGGTGTTCAAGGCCAGGTTGGAGAAGACCTTGAGTGACCTGTACTAGTGGGAGGTGTCCCTGCCTATGACAGGGGGCTGGAACTAGATGATCCTTGAGGTCCCTTCCAACCTTACCACCATTCTATGATTCTATGATTCTATGATATTGTTTTGATATGAAAAGCAAAATGCTTCACAAAGTTGGAACTTGGGCATGGCTTTAAGGCCACCTTCTTCAAAGCAGATCTGAAAAAAGATCTTTAACAAAAGGATCTTTAACAAAAAAAAAAAAAAGAAAATCAAAAGCTGAGAGCTGAATTTCAGTTGAGATTCTGTAGTCTTGGCACAGTGAAACCAAAACACAGTGCTCAAGCTGGACAATGCTACCCCTGTCTCTTCTCTGATTATCTGCTCTGAAGAATAGCTGTAACAGTCACAGTCACCTGGAGCTTAGTGGTGCTCTCAGAATTAATGCGTGGAAAGGATTTGGAAGATATTTGAAGTTCAGCGTCACGTACTAATGGAGGGCAGGAAATGTAGATAAATCATAAGGAAAATAATGAGGTTCTTTCAGGAGTATTTCTATGAGTAGGTCTTTGGTTTAATTACTTGCCTGGTTCCAGAACACAACCCAGAAAGCACTTCTGATGCAAGCTACCAAGTAAGTAGAAAACATTGTGCATGATTTTGATGTATTGATTGAACTGCCACTGAATGATTTGAGATAAAGATTGAATGCTCTGAAAGTAATCAGATATGATTGAAGCTGAGGTCTTCTATGTACTGGAATGGATGACTTTTTCTGCCACTCTGCTATCATTTATCAGAACACTAATAATGTTTATTACTTCAGGACTTACAGCTCGCTGGTTAGATTTAGAGAAAACTAAAGCTGTGTGAGCCAAGCAACCCCATTTACTTTCAGGCATTTAAAGATGGACAAGGCAAAGGGCATGAAAAATGCAGTAGAGAGTATCAGTGATTGCTGAACTAATTCTAAGAGTGAAGACACCAGTACAGAGGCAGCAGGTCCTTTCTGGACCAGCTAATTCCAGCCTGGGATGTGTCCTACAGCCCCACCTCCCAGTCCATATCTGCCATACACCAACCTATGTACCCATGGCCATGGAGTATTTTCACAGTACTGCTCAGAGCCAAGGGTCCATAACTCTTCCTCTAGACATTGCTATAATGCCATGAATGAATCACTCAGAATAGAGGAATATGGCAACCACTAAATTTTAAAATACAGCTCCACTATGCCTTTAGCTGGCCACACTCCCAGCTGCACCTCGGTGGCCACGGCAGGCCCCATTCCCTCCCAAATCTTTCACACACTGGGCCAGAGAGAGATGGAGGTTTGTGTCCTTAAAGCACACAACAGCTACACTCCACAAAGAGAGTTATGAACTGCAACCAGCTGAGACCCATTTTTCATCTGAAAATATGCTGGGCTCAAATTTTCTGCGCTGTTTCCCTTCCTCCTATGAAGTTTTCCTGACTCCTTTCCCTCTCTGAGTTTAGCAGATCCCAACAATCCCAAATCTGAGCACTCCTTCAGTTAATTCCACAGCTCCTCCCTCAATTATGTAATCTCTGTTCATAATTTATTAAATGTGCTTGAGTCATCATACCAAAAAGGTCATGCAAAGATAGTGACTATGAATGGTCAGGTTGCTTAATGAATTGCAGATGCACACTTGGAAAAACTGAAGCACATCATATTCGGGGGGACAGCAAAATACATTGTGGATTTATGACCGCGTGCAAAGCTATGGCATAAAAAAGTATTGTCATTGCCTAAAGATGCAAACATTCCAAGTATTCAGTGTTGAGAGAAAAGCAGATCTGTTTGCCTGGTCTTATAAGCTCTTTGCAAACCAATGAAAATGAACTTTTTGCATTACATGATCATGCAAAGAGCAATTTGTGCCTTCAGTAGTGCTACAGGGGAGTTATCATTTGAGGGTCTTGTTTATCAGCCCTGCTGGCTCTGACAGAGGCCAACAGCCCAGGTTCTGTGTTTTGCAGTTTGCATGTCTAGCCACATTCTGAGCTGCAGCTGCCCCAGGCTGTTAGATAAATGAATATAGGAAAGTAAAATGCTTGAGGATGGCTTTGCATTTTGAGTTGATGCTGAGGGAGCTTTAAAGGTAGCATTCCCTTCTGTAGCTGAAATGTCTACATGGAGAAGCCATCTCTGTTTCTTAACAAGCGTAAGCTTGCAGGATGAAACTGTGAATTTGAAGGTGGTTCATAGAATCAGAATCAGAGAATCATAGGTTGGGTAGGGATTGGAAGGGACCTGTGGAGATGATTGAGTCTTGACCCCCTCTGTCAAAGCAGGATCACCTAGGGCAGGTCACACAGGAACACATTGTGATGGTTTCAGAGTCACCTGCCCCCTACACTACGTAAAAACCACCCAGACTAAACTCAGCTGGCTGGAAGTTAAGGACTGAAGCTCTATTTACAGCTTAGCATAATATACAAGCAGAGATATACACAACATACGTGAATATTTACAGAAATATACAAGTTAAAGGTACTATAGAAACACAATTCCCCTACCAGAAAGCAGAGTCCCCAGGAGGGGCTCCCAACCACCCTTCCACCTTTTTTCCACCCCTCTGCCTTACCCCAAGGTCTGACTTATGTGCAAAGTGAGTTTAGAGGATGGGCAAGGGGAGTTATAAGCAGGATGATTAGTTGGGTTACACAGCAGAAAGAAGACAAGAACAACTCCCAGAGAGTGAGACTCTCTCTCTTATCTATGTTTGTGTTCTTGTTCTTACAGATCTCAGCAAGCCTACGAGTGAAGCAGACATCACCATTGTTTGCTTTTCACAGCCTAAAATCTGTTTTTTTTAATTAAAATATTGCAATTAGCTTCAAATCAGCATGCACATACAGACAGGTCTTGAAAGTTTCTAGAGGAGTAGACTCCAGAAGCCCTCTGGGCACTCTGTTCCCTTACTCAGTCACCTTAACATAAGGAAACTTTTCCTCATGTTGAGGTGGAACTTCCTGTGTTTGAGTTTGTTCACCTCTAAGGACAAATGCTTTCTTCTTGGTTTTCACTGAAGACATCTCCTTGCCTCCGAGCAGCAGCTCTGCCAGGTGAGGACAGGCAATGGCTAGGAGGCCCCTGGCTTGTTCAGCTCTGCCTAAATTGCTCCAACAGTACACCCTTGGTAGTCATGCCAGGGAAGGATCAGGCAGTAAATTCAGCTTCATTGCAATCCTATTCTGCTTACTGGAGGGTGAGGGGGAAAACGCATCCCCACACACACCCTGGGATTTGAGGCTGAGCAGTTTAATGGAGTGCTGAATCCACATCCCTGACCTTTTGTGTTGGGTGGGTGCCCTCTCGGTGACAGCCTGTGTATCCGTTTTGATGAATAAAGCTTTAAGGACATAACTTCAGGTTATCTAACATCACAACTAAACATTCTCTGTGTTACAGGGCCATCATTTATATAAATTTCTCACTGAGGCATTACACCATAAAAGCCCAAAGCACTGAAAGTCCCATCTGCTGAGGCAGTGGGGTGTGCAGAAGGGAGAGGTCACCAACATGCTAAGCTGGCCACAGATAACTCATACAAGCTTTTGGGAAGCAGTCACAGGTTGCCACCCCAGTTTGCTGTTAGCAAAACTTTGGCTGTTTTTAGCAGGGAGGGGATTTCTGTCTCTTAAACCTAACAGAAAGAAATGAAGAGGGTATCACCGGTCCGTGCTCTAACAGCTTTGGTGCCTACCAACCCATGTCAAATAAATCACGCTGGTGTTTGCTGGTGATGTCCATCATGAGGGCCCTGGTAGGAACAACTCTGCCCTCTAAGACAGTTCGATCGTTCAAAATGAGCATTTGTCATGCACCCACGACTGCGCTGCTCGGGTTTCTTCTTCGAGGTCCCCAGGCAAAGCTGTCTGGCTTCACAGACGTTAATTATTTGTGTCTACTGTTAATTAGCTGTCTGCAGTCGGTCATGCCGGAGCCGTGACAGCCTGGGAGCCTCTCCCCAGAGGCGCAGCCCATGGGCTTTGTTCCCCATCCCTCCCATCACCCCCTCCTCAGCTCCCAGCCAGAACATTTCATTTTAGTCACGGTGCCAGAGGCCAGACCCCTGAGGACCTTTGAAATTAAACACGTATGAAGTACAGTGGAGAGGGAGGGTGTGGAGAAAAGGGGGGAGAAAGGGGCGATCTCAGCTCCTCAAGCATGCAAGTTGAGAGCTTTTGTGATGCCTCTCAAGAGTATTTTTTTCAGCTGGTCACAAATCACGTCCCTGGCCATTCAAGGGAACCCATCTCTGCGATGGAAATTTCCACGCTTGCCTTGCTTGTTGTCCTTTGTTGCTGCCTTAGAGACACTGTAAATAATTGAATTTTTACAGAAGGAAGGTGGTTTGGATTTTTGGTTGGTTGATTGGCTTGGTTTGTTAGAGAGAAATCCCTGGTTTGCTAATCTCAGAAATACCATATCCAAGGTAGATTCACTTCCTGACATTAACATCATTTACAGAAAAACAGAAGTTCTTCCTTCACCAAAGACTCCTTAATTGTGGACACATCACATAATTTTCAATGACAGAAGTTCACAAGACACACATTCCAACTACACTGTGTATGAATCATGCTTCTTTTGTTAGGGTGCTGAACAAGAATACCTGGTTTGGAATTTCAGCTAGACAGCTGTGAAATAGCCTGGGCAAGAAAAAAAAAAAATAAAAATCACAGTGCATAATTTATTCATCCTTTTCCACCTGCAAATTGCCTGAGAACAGGTTGAGAGCAGTGATTGTTAAAACGTGACCAAATGATTTTCCAAATGTTTCTTGCTTGGCAGTTTCCTGGTGAAGGAGTCACTGTAGATATTTGACATTTAAAAGTCAAATTCTGAGCCCTTCTGATGGGATGCACAGATTGCTCCCAGACCCCTGTTCTGCACTGGCTGAACACACCTCTAGTCTCTTCTGCAAGTGGTCTGATGACACAGCCCCAGCTGCTACCTCTCATGTAGCATCCCTAAGGCAACCCAAGCTCTAGCAGCTCTGAAGACAGTCACCATCACCTGCTTTGCTTCTCCAAACTGCATTGGTCATCTGCCCAATCCCCTTTTCAATGCCAGAACTCAGAGCGACTGAATCAGTGTGGTTTGAATGCAGTGATCTCTCTGACCATCACTACCAGTACAGTCTCATATTTTCCCTGGGGCTCCCCAGAAGCTTCCCCTGTCTCCCAGTAGCACCAAAGCTTCACAGAGCAGAGGTTGTGTCTGTAGCATCTAGCTCATTTGGCTCATGGACCTAACTCCTAGGTGCAATGGTGATGCAAGCAATAAACAGTAACAACTCCAAAATTGCCACCAAAGAGGATTCTTTCTCCTGTGTCCATCAGAAACTCATTTGCTGGTGCATTCAACCAGAAGCAAACACAAAGAAGATGCAAACACACATCAAGCATGCTTTAAAATGCACATGAATATTCATGGCAGTGGGATTTTTAGCCTTGCTCAGCCCCCTCTCCTTCTGTCATTGATACAGAAATGCCAGTGGGAGGAGGTGTGTGTGGCCAGTTAAGCGTTCTCTGCTTCAGCCACCAGCAGATGCTCTGTGGCTTTCATGTGATGGACCAGCCTGTGCCGGCAGCTGGAGAGGACTGGCGTTGCACAGAGCTGCCTCTGAGGCTCCTGTGCCTCCTGTTATGCTCTGCAGTTTGGCAGAGCTCAGCTATCCCATTTCAAGGTAGAAAAACTGAAATGAGAAGGGCAAAAGGAGATTTTCATGGGATTAAAATAAGTGTTTTTTTATGAAAGCACCCAGGACTTGATGGCTAATAGTGTCCTTGCTGAAAACACCCTGATAAATGCCGTGGTGGGTAGCACTGCTTGGGGCTCTTCCATAGGAAACTAGCATGATATGTAGTTAGGCACTTCTGTCCTTCTCCAAGTTAGGCAGTTCTGGTCCTAAGTGTTTGTATCTTTCATGAATAAAACTTCTGTTTCCATCAGACTTAAAATGCCATCTCTTAAAACTTTTCCTTTTCCCTCTCCCTGACTCCCTTCCCTACTTCCTAAACCAAAGCCGCCATGTGGTGTTTCCAGCCCGAGTGCTCCCCACAGCCTGCAGGTTCCCTGCAGCATGTCGTTGAATGTGTCTGCATCCTCACATGTGTCATCTGGAGTGTTCAGCTGTCATTTAGATGCTCCATGAAGTTTAGAAACTCCATGATCCAAAATCATGATGTTCAGAGTGCTGGGAGCTGCAGGAGCAATCCCTTGGGAAAGGCACTGCTGGGATCTTCAAGATTCTCTGGAATGAGAAATGACAGCACATCCCAGTATCCCACTTCTCTGTGCAGCTCAGGCAGCAAGAGTGCTTCTCATCAGCCCCTGAAGGCTGGCCAGGAGGGCCACGAAGATGATCAGAGGGCTGGAGCATCTCTGCTATAAGGACAGGCTGCGAGAGTTGGGGCTCTTCAGCCTGCGGAAGAGAAGGTTTCCAGGAGACCTGATAGTAGCCTTCCAGTGTCTGAAGGGAGCCTACAGGAAGACTGGGGAGGAATTGTTTACAAGGTCTTGCAACGACAGGACAAGGGGCAATGGGTTTAAACTGGCAGAGGGGAGATTTAGACTGGATGTTAGGAGGAAGTTCTTTCCAGTGAGGGTGGTGAGGCACTGGAACCGGCTGCCCAGGGAGATGTTCAAGGCCAGGTTGGAGGAGGCCTTGAGTGAGCTGTACTAGTGGGAGGTGTCCCTGCCTATGGCAGGAGGTTGGAACTAGATGATCCTTGAGGTCCCTTCCAACCTTACCATTCTATGATTCTATGATTCTAAATCACCATTTTTGAGACAACCCAAATGCTGCTGGCTTACCCCAAGGTGCTGGATTATAAACTATAACCTCTTAGGAGCAGGTTTCACAAGTCTGGATGCAGTGAGGTGACGGGGGTGGCTGCAGGAGGTGACTTGGCAGCAAAGAAGAGATCTTCCCTGGCAGTGAATGTGAGAACATAAAAACACCTTTACTACCTGCAGAGCAAATCGAGAAAGGAGAGCAGGAAGTTCACTGCAGCTCTACGTAAAATAAATTACAGGAGGAGAAAGTGAGGGAATAAGATTGGAATTGAAAAACTTTAAGATAAGATGGGAAGTAGTAGCTGGGCCAGAAAAGCAGGCTAGAAGTGGAAGGGTGCTTAAATGATGCTAACAAAGCTTGAGGGATGGTGAGTGTAGGAGGGCTCCTCAGTCACCTTGAGAAACTGCTGTGTGGAGGAGAGGAAAGACAGCAGCACAACTGTTGCCATTCCTTGGATTCCTGCAGGAACGCTTCCCACAGAGATGTGGGAGAAACAAGGAGCTGCTCCTCTGCTTTAAGGCAGCATAACTGATGTCTTTAGTAGAGCTGTTCCATTAGATCCAGCTCACTGCCACTGGTTTGGTGTCAGTGTCAGTGCAAGGCAATGGGATGGGAGATACTGCACATCAGCAACAGCAAGTTCCTACAGCAGGCATAGACATCAGCAGCTTTGGTCTGGCTAGCTTGGGTCAAACCTTGGAAGGTATGGAAATATCAACCAGCTTGAGTATGATTAGTGCCAAAAAATCTTAGCACAACTGAGAAGTCTGGATGGCACAACTGTCCTGCCAGTTATCTTGGCAGGTATTGAGGGTGCCTGGCCACTCCAGCAACAGCATCAGAGATGAATTAAATAAGATAATGGATTGAACGGGATTGTGCTGATCTCTTTTTATTGTCATTGTGGACCACCAGCTGTCGACAAAGGAAAACCTTACTGAACAACCTATCTGAAGTGGTTTGAGTTATCAACAACAATGACAAAAGCCTCTTTTGTCACAAAATTAGGAAATTGTGCCTCAGGCAAAGAAGTGCTCAAAGGCAGTGACAACCTCTTCAAACTTCCCTTTTTGGGCTTAGCACTTAACTCAGGAGGGAGAGGAGAGAAAAGAGGACAAAACTACTGAGGAAAGGGTACTGCATGTGTTAATCTCACATGGTAGGGCAAGTGGATGGTGCAAGAGATACCTGGTCCTGGAAGGAATTGGGAGAGGTCATCCCCTGGGACCCTGGGGTTTAAGGGCACGCAGGAGCAGGGGCGGAGGGACATGCACTGACATCTGAACTGCAAGTGAAAAATCACCTCTTGCAGGATCTGGGGTAGCTCAACTGTGCAAACCAATTTAAGCTCAGTAAGCCTGTTAGAAATGGAGAGATAAATCAACACTATAAAACACAGTGCAGCAAACCTGAGTGACTGCTGTGGCCATCATTTTGCATGTTGGGCTCCTCTGGCACTCGTGGAGCCAGTTCGGATGTGCTATTTAAACTGGCAGAGGGGAGATTTAAACTAAATATTAGGGAGTTCTTTACAGTGAGGGTGGTGAGACACTGGCACAGGTTGTCCAGGGAGGTTGTGGCTGCTCCCTCCCTGGATGTGTTCAAGGCCAGATTGGATGAGGCCTTGAGTAACCTGTACTAGTGGGAGGTGTCCCTGCCTATGGCAGGGGGTAGGAACTAGATGATCTTCGAGGTTCCTTCCAACCTTACCATTCTATGACTCTATGATGCTATGATGTTATGATGCCATGACTCTGTGATTCTATGATGCTATGATTCTATGATGCTATGATTTTATGATGCTATGATTCTATGATGCTATGATTCTATGATTCTATGATGCTATGATGCTTTGATTCTACGATGCTATGATACTATGTTTCTATGATGCCATGATTCTATGATGCTATGATGCTATGATTCTATAATTATATGATGCTATGATGCTATGATGCTGTGACTCTATGATTCTATGAGTCTATGAGTCTATAATTCTATGATACTATTCTATGATCCTATGATCCTGTGATCCTATGATTCTCTGATTCTCTGATTCTATGATTCTCTGATTCTATTCAAGGACCTGTGAAGACTAGTTTCCCAGGTATGGAAAGCACTGAGTGATCAGCTGAATATGTCACACATGAAACCTCTCCATGCTGTCTTCCATGAGACAACCTTTTCCATGCGCAGAACTATTTACAGCACCATTGTGCCATTTGACAGAGTTGTTTTCACTCTTCTGGCTCCTATCAGAACCCCCCAGGAGCATTAGAAATTGAGAAACAAGCAGCACCCTCACCTTCCAGCAGATTCATCAGTGGCCTGTGGTGGGACAGGAAGTCAAAATACTCATTTGGCATCTCCCAGTTATGACATGACCTCTGCATCATAAGAAATCTATGCCATAAGGTGAAATCATTGCTTATCTGCTTAATGTCAATCAGACATTAAGCAGATTGACTGGGAGATTTGATTTATTTAGCTTCAAACGGGAACCCAAACAACTTAATACTCCTTGACTTAATCTGCTGGCAGGCTGGGGATCCAATTTATTGTGTGTATTTCTTTCTTTCTTTGTTTGTTCTCCTTCTGGGGCCTTATTGATTCCTGCAGGAACGGATGCTCTGTAACTGGGCTGTCGTAGCGATGGGTGAAACCCACACGGAGATTATCCTTGCTCTGTAGCCATCTGCATTGGCTGCACTGTCTTCAGCAGCAATTTTAAGCATAGGCTCTTGTGGATTATCTTTATGCTCCAGTGACTACAAATCAACTTGCAGTTAAGATTAAGATACAACTATTTCCATAGCCGGAAAGAGTATGATTATTAACAGAAGAAAAAAGCAGTGAAGTGATAGAGGGGTTGCAAGGTGTAGTCAGCAACGTGAATAAATGGTTCTGTCTGAAGAGCACTGGAATTGGGAACCTTTCTCAGTTTAAGAAAGCAGAAAACGGAGATTTAAGATGGCATTCATTAAATACAGCCCAAACTGTTCTAATCCTTTCCCATTAAACTGTCGGCTTCTAAGCTGTAACATGTTAAGTATACCTAAGAAATAAAGCTGATTTAATACAGCTGTACCCCTGAAATGGAGGGCAGTGAGCTGCCACCTCACCTTTATTCCTTCGATCTAGGTTCCCTACTAGTTCGGCACGGATAAAGCAGGTTAGAGAGAAAGCAGCAAGGACCTGACGGCAATTTAATCACTGTGCTGATTACCATGTGGTAATTAAAGGCTTGCTGCTGTGAGTTGCTGTACACTTTCAGTGCCTTCCCAGATGAGGTTTTTTTCACTGGTATCAGACGGTCTTTACTGAATGATCAGGGAGGGATTTTCAAAAGCATGTGTAGGAGCCTGGGTAACTTGAGCTTTAATGAGGCACTTGCTTGTAGGTAATTTCAGAAAGCCCATCATATGATGGCCTAATGAGAGGTTTTGTATGTTTGTTTATGCACTGTAAACAGATGTAAATGATGCTCTTCCTCTTCTAGACATAAAAACCCACCAAATCCAGCCTTCCCTGCCAACCTGCATGGGCCATTAAAAACAAAACAAAACAAGGAAAGAAAAGAAAACAAATAAACAAGAAACAATCAACAAGCAAAACATATTTCTTATGGTTCTGTTTGTTTGTTCGTTTGTTGGGTTTGGTTGGTTGGTTCTTGGTTTTTTTTTTTTTTAACTATTCTCAGTTGCAAGAAGAGAAGAAAATGAGTCATGCTCTAGTTCATAGAATCATAGAATGGTAAGGTTGGAAGGGACCTCAAAGACCACCTAGTCCCAACCCCCTGCCATAGGCAGGGACACCTCCCACTAGTACAGGTTACTCAAGGCCTCATCCAATGTGGTCTTGAACACCTCCAGGGAGGGAGCATCCACAACCTCCCTGGGCAACCTGTGCCAGTGTCTCGCCACCCTCACTGCAAACAACTTCCTCCTAACATCCAGTCTAAATCTCCTCTGCCAGTTCAAACCCATTGCCCCTTGTCCTGTCTTTGCAAACCCTTGTCAACAGTCCCTCCCCAGCCTTTCTGTAGGCCCCCTTGAGATACTGGAAGGCTACTATCAGGTCTCCTGGAAACCTTCTCTTCTGCAGGCTTCAGAATCCAAACTCTCTCAGCCTGTCCTCATAGGAGAGCTGCTCCAGCCCTCTGAGTATCTTCATGGCCCTCCTCCAGACCCGCTCAAGTAGTTCAAGTAGTCCCACTGCAATGCTTTCCATCCCCATGATGCAGCTGCACTACCCTACAATACCCTAAAGTCAGGTGTTAAAAATCATAGCTGGCTTTAAGTTTTCTTCCCTAATGCAGCCTACTGCCTACCTTTTTCATGCACAGACACTTTCTATGTTATCTCAGCCTTCCCTATCACACGTTTTTCTGATGTCTTCTTTAAACTTTCTGGAGGTGGAGATACCTGTACTATTATGTAATGGAGGAAGTGTAGATTTTACTCTGATAGTGCAATAAGCTTTAAAATCATTGCAGGAAATTGCCCAGTATTGCTTTGAAGAAGTCTCCAACTAGAAGATCTCAGCCATGTCTGTCTGTGGAGCCTAAAACAGAGGCTGAATTCCCTGCTTGTCTATGGTTCTCTCTTCTCCATGGATTTGCTTCACAATCTGGACTCCCACCTGAAGCTAAGCACCAGCTCTGGGCCTGCCTTGCTGAGACACCAAAGGACTGAACCCTGTTTGATAAGGTGGTGCAATGCTCTGCCCCATGTCCCTTAACAATGTGCAGGCCATCTCTGATTCCTCACATGCTCTTTGCCAAAGGTAAGATCCCTTATACACCAAATTCTTCCACAGCAAACACCTTCCTAACCTGTAATTTAAAGCCTGGGGAGCATTTCTATTACTACTACACTGTAAAAGTGAGGGTTTGATCATGTGGTGCTGATGCAATGTCTAGAGGTACCATGGAGTTCAACTGATCTTGTGGCTTTGGTGTGCTTCACTCTGTTGTGTTTTCATTGAGGTGTTAAGGGTTACACATGTGGCATTTGAATCACAGGGCAAACACCCTGCTCAAGTGTGGCTTAGATGATGACTTTGGCCATAGTCATTCTTACTGGCTTTTATGAGAACATTTAATGTATGGTTTTTGGTTGTTTTTTTTTTATGAAGCCTGGTGACATTCTTCTCCTTTGAATCAGAGGTGAGTTTCACAATGGACACACTCATAGGCTTGATATATTGATATATTGAGAGGCCAAGACTCTCTAGGAGTGTAATTGCATAGTTCGCTCAGCCACCAGAAGTAATTGCACAGTACCCATGAAGAGCACTCTGGAGGCTGAGAGCATTAATGGAAGGTCAACAAGTTCATTTCAAATGGCTCAGGGTCAAAGTCTGATCTAGGTTACATCACTGAAGAGACAGTGCAGATCTCAAGAGCTAAATGTTGTTATTTCTCCTTGACACCAGCATAACAAAACCCTTTGGAGAACTTTTGGCTTTTATGATCGAATAAATAGGATCCAACAAGCAAGACTCAGAATTACGTCCATTGACCCTCTTGCAGTATTTTTAGCTGGTTAAATGCCTCTAGCATTATGCTATTTTCCAAATTAATATGTCCTTCTAGACTGGTTGGTGGAAAGGCAAAACAAAAAGCCCTCACATGAAACCTCTGTGTAGCCATCAAGATATGCCTGACAGCTAGCAAAGTAGCTGTGCTTCTGGTTTGGGCTGTCAAATGTGCCTGGAGATAGAAGCAGAGTTAGCCCCAAGGTCTGGTCCTGATATAGGAGAACTAAAATAAGTGTAAAGCTGTTCGTTTCTCAATACATCAGAAGAAACCCTGATAACCCTTCCAGCATGAGCAAACAAAACTACAGGACAATAAATTGATGGAGAACTGGCTTGGGTACATTGTAAAATATTCTGAAGAAAGAGAGACTAATAGATAATGTTCTAAGAGCATTTATTTTATGACTGAAGCTGGAAAACAATGTCTTGCAAGCAGCCTTTCTCTTCTGCATCTTAGAAGTTCTACAATTACAACCACTGCCTCTGGATATGTCCACAGACTTGTGAGGAGGACTGGGATTCAGCAACATAGATTTCTTGCTGATCAGCCCTTTCCCCGTTCTGATCCTCAGCTACCTCCATCTATAAAAAAATATAAGGCAAACTACTAGTATTTATCTTTGTAATGTGCCTTTGGATCTCCTGATGAAACAGAGTAATGCATGGTAATGTCTGTAGGTCCCCCTGGCACAAGAAGACCAGACTGTTACGTGGTTTGGATAACATTTTGAAATACAGGGGACAGAACTTGAATCTTTAGGGGCAACACTTAAACCTTTAGAGGCTAATATCACTCCAGAAATTAATTAGGAGTTTGTTTTCTAAGTGTATGTTGAAAAACCAATTAATATTCAGATTAGTGTGAATGCACACATCTATCAGAAATATGAATGGAGAAACACTTGCAATTTCTGATTAGATGTCAGTATCTAGGGATCCAGAGAAATGCTCAGAAGTAGAATCCCCTCTATCACTGATGGTGCTGCAGAGATAGGAGTGTGTGTCCTCTGGAAAGACCTATTCTTGCTCAACAATGATTAGGAGACCTTCAGTAATCACTAGGAGAAATACTATGGCCCGTGAAGTGCAAGGCGAGTGGAGTGAACGAGTGTAACAAGCCACTCAGCACTCTGTAATCTGCCTTTAATTCAGTGAAAATGATAATAGGCTCAGTGAACAATGAAGCAGGAGAAATACAAGAAAAGCCCAGCAGATTGTGCTATCAGCCATCTGAATAACTATCATTTTGCTGAGAAGAGTTTTCCTGATAAAAAGGAGTAGCACTCCTGCCTTCAGCTTGTTTTCTCTTGCTGTTATTCAGCATAGATAAGGTGAAGGTCTGGGAGAGCATGTGTAGGACCTTGCAGTGTTTCTTTGTCCTCCTGTTAGCCCGTGGGGATGCCTCTTATTCAGGAACTAAAAAAAACCCCAGAGACTGAAAAACTACTCAGCTTCTACAGACTTTATCCATAGTTGCTGAGCTCAGCCCTTGCCAACCCTGTGTGTAGGAGACAATAGAATCCCAAAATCATAGAATAGTAAGGTTGGAAGTGACCTCAAGGATCATCCTGTTCCAACCCCCTGCCATAGGCAGGGACACCTCCCACTAGTACAGGTCACTCCAACCTGCCTTGAACACCTCCAGGGAGGGAACAGCCACAACCTCCCTGGGCAACCTGTGCCAGTGCCTCACCACCCTCACTGGAAAGAGCTTCCTCCTAACATCCAGTCTAAATCTCCCCTCTGCCAGTTCAAACCCATTGCCCCTTGTCCTGTCATTCCAAGACCTTGTCAATCAACCCTCCCCAGCCTTTCTGTAGGCCCCCTTGAGATACTGGAAGGCTGCTATAAGGTCTCCTCGAAGCCTTCTCCAGGCTACCTCATCTGCGATATAAATGGGTGAGAGTAGACGACAAAAGATCACTGCAAGATTGAGGAATGGAAGTGCAGGGAGAAGCCATGAGGAAAAGTCAGAATCACTCATTCTTAGACTAGACCCTCAGAGCCAGTCAACATGAAGGACAGAAAGATGGGCTTTTTGTTACCAACTCTGTCCCTAACACGGGGAGAGGAAGAGTTGTGGCGGGACACCGGATATAAGAATCACTCAGACAGGTAGGAGAGGGCAAGTTACCATGGCAGCTACAGTCACTACCGTTGCTGATTGCTTTCATGGCATTTTAGAATATGCTAACAGAACCACATTTAAACAAACACTGAAGATTCTGTAGCAGTATTTAAGAGACTGTTTACTGTTGGACATAATTAACAAGCCTAGTTTTCTTGCTGTACTGATATAACTCAGTGCCTTGGAATGGCACTGATGTATATAACTTCAAGGCAAGGAGTAACTCAAAAATAATTTGAGAACCTGTGAGTTTGATTAATGAACCCTTCAAAGCGAGGTACAGGCCAGACAACTTTTGCCACTTGTGAGTGGGCATATTGTTTGATTAACAAAGGAGAGTGCCATCTGTTTCACTCCTGTTTGAGGCTGGGCACAACCCCAAAAGCCCACTTTTTGGCACTTGAACACTCACAATTTAGTTACTTCTCTGCTAGTACAATATGACTGGACAAGGCTGTTTCTCATCTCCCAGTTTTCCCATCCGTAGATCAGGGAAAGTATTGGCACCCTCCTTCATAAAGCAGTTCAGACTCATCTGAACCCTGGATACAAGCCAAGGTAGTGTTGCAGAAGAGCTGTAGCTTTAACCTGGCTGTGGTGGTGTCAGTAATGAGGACCATTATTGAAACTGGGCAGGGCAGAAGAAGAGTTATCTCAATAACCAGTAAAATCTTTATTCTCAATGATTTTCAACATCTTTGTCAGTGTCATGGACAGAGACATTGAGTGCACCCTCAGCAAGTTTCCTGACCATGCCGAGCTGTGTAGTGCAGCAGACAGGTTGGAGGGCAGGGATGCCATCCAGAGGGACCTGGACAGGCTGGAAAGGAGGGCACAAGCCAACCTGACGAGGTTCAACAAGATGAAGGGTAAGGTCCTGCAGCTGGGTCAAGCCAATCCCAAGCACAAATCCAGGCTGGAGAGCAACCCTGAGGAGAGGGACTTGGGGGTGCTGGTGGATGAGAAGCTCAACATGAGCCAGCAGTGTGCACTTGCAGCCCAGAAAGCCACCCAGAGCCTGGGCTGCATCAGGAGTAGTATGGTCAGCAGGTCGAGGGAAGTGATCCTCCCCCTCTACTCTGCTCTTGTGAGACTCCACCTGGAGTACTGCAACCAGCTCTGGAGCCCCTGGGACAAGAGGGATGTGGACACACTGGAGTGTGCTCAGAGAAGGGCCACGAGGGTGCTCAGAGGGCTGGAGCTGCTCAGATATGAAGACATACTGAAAGAATTTGGGTTGTTCAGTCTGAGGAAGAGGAGGCTCCAAGGTGAC
>VWZE01007085.1:23669-56204 GCA_013396675.1 Eubucco bourcierii | reverse complement strand
TGGGGAGGGACTTTTTAGGCTATTAGGTAGTGACAGGGCTAGGGGGAGCGGAACAAAGCTGGATGTGGATGTGAGGAGGAAGTTCTTCAGCACGAGAGTTGTGAGAGACTGGAATGGGTTGCCCAGGGAGGTGGTTGAGGCCCCATCCCTGGAGGTGTTTAAGGCCAGGCTGGATGAAGCTCTGGACAGCCTGATCTCGGCTAGGGTGTCCCTGCCTATGGCAGGAGGGCTGCAACTGGATGATCCTTGTGGTCCCTTCCNAGTCTACAATTCTATGATTCTAGGATTCTATTCTAACCCAACATCTGCCAGAGAATCTTCATGTCACACATCTCGTTTCAGGCACAAAAAAAAGCAGGAGGGAGTCTTTGTTAGGCAAGGATGACAAAAAGCACTGTTGGTACAGGAAGGTTTCTCTTGCATATGTTTACCAGTGCTGAATGCATCCCACATCCTTTATTTGATAACTGATGTTAAGGGAACCAGCTTGAAATAAGACAACCAGGAACATGTGGATAACACACACACACAAAAAAAAAAAAAAAAGACTGAAAATGCAATAAGAGTTATGTAATGGTGCAGAGGTGGAAGGAAAACATTTCAGCTCTTTCAAAACTTGTAGAAGTAGGTGGTGCAAAGAGACTGATCAAGTGGGGAGTGCACTAGTGCCCCAGAGATGCCCCAGAAGCCCTACTGGAAGGTGAAATTAAGCAGGTCTGAGAGTAATCGCTGAATTTGGCCCTTGGGCTCAAATCCTGGCATCCAGAAGTTGGCTTAGTGAAGAGTTTCTCAGAGCTCAGGTCTGCTGATGTATTTTTATACCAACATTTTGTGTGTTTTGGCAGTTAAGGTAAATTACATCACTTTACCCTATCTTTATGCATTTTATTTACCTCATTTCATTTTCTAAAAATATACAGAAGTTGATTATTCAGAGATAGGAATCTGAAAACAGAGAAAAGCCAGCAACCCCTCGCCTTCCACTTCTTTTAAACCACATCAGCCACATCAAACCACTGAAATAGACGCTGCTCACAGAAGGTCTTGATGAGGAACAGACCCCAGGATGTTTTGGAGAAGCAAAGGAAGAAGTAAGGATGGGGGAGGCTTGAACTTCCATTCCTTAAGGAGGAGGGGGAAATCATTCTAGATGGAAGCATCCAAAGAGCTTTTCAGGCTTGAGCAACATTTTAGAATCTGTGCTTTTTGGTTTAGATTTGAAACACAACAGGTGGCTTGTGGCATTTCAGGAGCTTAAGTGCGGTGCCTGTGGAAATTTGGAGCCCGTACTACAGCCTACCTTGGATTGTTTCTAACATGTTGCATGCCCATTCCATAGAGGTTGATGCACATGTTTGAAACTCCACCACTTCCTGCAGAATTAATATTGATCACTTCCAAGCTGTTGGTTGTTATTCTCTTCTGGAAATTTGTGCTCTGCTGCAGGTGCACAGGTCCAGCATGGGAATGCTTGTTTCAGCTTTAGGACAGAATTGGCCAACTTAACTGAAATTGGCAGCAGAACTATTTTAAGCAAAGCTGGCTGACTTTGCATGAGAGTATATTCTGTTTGCCCAGTTGAACTGTGAGGAAGGCACCTCCAGTTATGGAAAGTGGTTTATTGCTGGGCTGATAATTTTTTTTTCAGCTCCAGAAGAACCTGAAAGGATCTTCTGACCTCAACCTGAAGACTACCTCTTCCCTATAGCCCTCTGAAAACTGGGTAATTGCTGCTAGCATATCCAAATGAAGACTGGCTGTGCAAAGAGCATGAGATAAAGCAAATCTGTGCCTCACCATCACTCAAATGATGCTCATTTTAGGATCTGCATGTGTCAGTGCCAAACTGCATAAGAGCTGGTCTTTACTGGGGCCTCCCAGAAGAATGCTGCAATGGGTTAGACTGGCAGTCCACTTAGCCTGGCATTGCATTGCTTCTCCTAAATAATAAATGATACCCTCTCTGATAGTTTGTACAGATTAATATCAGTGAAAGATCTCAGCAGAGAGGCAAAATAGCTTTTAAAACATTAATATTCCTTCTTTGTTATAAAGGGAGTTTGCAAGGAGACATGGCCAGTGCTGGGATCTACCTTTCACATAGGAAAACTAGCAGAAATTGATTAGTTTTCCTAAAAGAAAACCAACCTGACTCTCATGTCCATAATTTCAGACATTTGTTTAAGAAGCTCATATCCAAAAAAATAATGTTTTAGGGCTAGGAATGCAAGAGACTTGTTTCAGACTGCCAAACATTCAGGAAACAGATATGTTGACTAATTGTGCTGCAATGCATTTAATCTCTGGAGTTTTGATTTGTGTAAATAGCTGTTGGCCAAGGAAGGCAAAAGGATTCCTGCTTTGAGTTCTGTTCTCCATCCTGGACTGCAAGTGAAATTTCTCACCAACCCTGAGGCATCTTAATGTGTGACAAGTGGTCTAAGGTAGCTTGCTTGAAAGTGGGAGGCATTCTTTCTTGCTTGCTGTAAGACCCCAGGCAAACCACAGCTCCAGGTTCCTCAGCCCGTGCTTCATTTGCCTGATCTCTCTGCTCTTGAGGGTAAGAGACCTTCTGGATTTGTCAGACATCTACCACAGTGGGGTCCTGGTGTTGAATGATATTTCAGGGTCAAGTGCATATCCAGGAGAGGCTACACAGCTGAAGAATTTTGCTCTGCATCCCTTCATCAATCACATCAGAAGGTCCTCCCCGCTGCCATGCAACACTATTGCTCATTTTCTGTACATACTTGGTTCAGGTGCACCTGAACTATTTTCTTCAAGCTTTTGATTTGATTATTATACAGCTATAAACCAGATAAAGTGCATTTATTTCAGCTACTATAAATATTGGCTGACCTTTCCTGCTCAAAAGAAGCTCACTTCTCTGCCTCCAGGCTTTGATTTAGAATTATTTGTGGGAGACAAATGGATGCATACATCACATCAAAATATCTGACCATGTAATTTCCCCTAATGAAGTATAGCATGCAGGAAGGAAGATGGTGAGTTTTAATGGCTGAAGTATTAGGTAGTGTTAGGATTTCTCGTGATACAGAGCAATCTAGTTAGGGAGATTGCATTACGGAGTGGTTGTTCATCTCCTGCAGCCCAGAGCCTGCTGGGGGTTGGCAGCTGATGGAAATTAGGCAAGGATAAGGCTACCCATATAGTGATACATGTAGTTAGAATAATCTCTTTGGTATTCTAGGGGGAAGATGAACTCTGTCACATGAATGTGCAGGAAACTTGGGAGGTTCTGTGAGTAAAGCAGGTAGAACAGATCTGCAAGATGCAGAGTATATGGAAGAAAGTTTTGGAAGGTGATGTGCAAAACCTGATGATCTGAAGTGGTTGTTGCATTGTTCTTGACTTGTGGCAACCTGGAGAAGAGGAGACAAATGTCACCACCTTACAGGCAATACGGAGCATCTGGGAGCATTTCTCAGTTCCCAAAGCCACACCTTCAGAGNGGGGGGGGGAGGGGAGGTGTAAGCAGAAATGGGTGAGCAGAGGCAAGAGAAGGAGTTGGATGAACAGCATTATAAACAGCATTATACTGATGTGGTACCAGGAGAGCATGAACAGATCATTGCTAAAACAGCATGAACACAGTACAGCCAAGGAATCCTGCACAAGTGTAGATGGAGATGTATACAAAATATGTGAGTCAAGCTGGTTTTATTACTCTGCTTTACATAAAGCACCAGGTAGTTCGGTGCTGTTGCCTGTGGGTGTGATAAATAGGAAGACCTCGTGTTGCTGGAGCTAACAACCATTATTTCATGTAATTCTACTGCAAAACTAAATCAATCCTGTTTACCTAGGAGGATCTTGAGATACTCTTAATCTTGGCTGAACGAACAATTAAGTATTTGTGAAATTTCTGGGGAAATAACACTATCAGAATGGATTTCTTCACCACACAAGTGCGGGTTTAGCTGCAGTGATTTGTTTTGTGGAACACATGGGACTTGCCACGATGCTGCTCGTTTCAAATGCCAGACTTGGTTTACCAACCACCGTTTACCAGCACCTCCAGTTTATCTGACAAACCCCTCAAACCAGCCAGACCACTCTTCATTACCGTACTTGGGACAGCCCATTTCCATATGGCAGTTAGCAGACTGCATTTAAAACAAACCAGCACGAATGTTCCTGAACTCCTCTCATTGTTCTGTTTCACATCACAAGGATGACAAAGGGCCCTTACCGACGGAGATAGCTGGATTTAGGCAGATCCAGCCCCTTTCCCACTGCCCTGCAGAAATGACCATCTATCACCTCCGAGGAGATGACACGTCTTCTGCCTGCGCTGTGAATTGCAGCGGGAAGTAAATCAAAGGCAGGGGGAGGACCCACAGCGGCTCTGGAGAAGTCGGCCCAGAGGATCTGCTGGCGTTGATCAGACTTGTTTGTGGAGAGTGGGGCTGGACAGGTCCCTCCGCTGCTTCGGCTGTTGCCGAAGTTGAAGGGAAGGAGAAGGATGCTGTAACTTGCCCGAGCGCCGGGAGGGAAGCAGCCGCGGCGCTTTGTGCGGGGTGAGATCGCGTCTGCACACGCACCGCACAGATGTAAACATGACCTGAGCATCCATCGCCAGCGGGGCTGATGCTGTTGGGAGTGGCCGCAAACCTATCGGTCCCTCTCCATCTCCCATGCCGGGGCGGAAAGCAGGGTCCCCGCAGCATCCCCCCGGGCCGGGGCGGAGCTGCCCCTCGCACCTTCCTAAGGGGCAACGCTCACATCCTGATAAGAGCGGGCGGGGGGGGAGGCAGGCTAAGCCCTGCCCCCGCCGGGCGTGCGGTGAGGAGCCGGGAAGCGCCGCGGGGGTGGATGCGAGGGGAGAGGCGGCAGCGGCGGCGGGGCCGGGCGGGGAGGGCTAGGCTCCGCCGGCAGCCCCGTGCGCTCGGCGGGCGGCCCGCGCCGCTCCGCGCACCCCCAGCCAAGGTAAGGGCCGGGGCGGGCACCGCATTGTTCTCCTCACCGGGAGTGTGAGGGGATTGACAGCGGGGAGGGGCTGCCGCTCGAACCAGGCAGTGGCGGGGGTGCGGCGGAGGGGATGCGGGGCTGCCGAGGAGGGCGGGAGGCGCAGGGCTGCGGGGGTCCCCCGGCTGCGACAGCGAGGGGGACCAGGGGCTCCCCAGACGCTCGGGGCTCTGCTTGCGCGACCGCGTCCCCCGCCGCCTGTAAGTTCGGTGCCTGGTGGAGCAAGAGACAGACGAGGAAAGAGGAGCTGGAGGCGCCTCGGGAGGATTCGATTCCCCCCGGGGCGCGATGAATGTTGATAAGTGGCACCGCGATCACTCTGCGTGGGTCTCGGGCGCTGCCAAAGGTTCGCTTGCTGGTGGACAATGAGTGCTGACTGTGGATAGAAGAGCTTAAGCATTTCCACCCCAACTTAGCCAGTCTGGAGGGGATCCCCCGGCGTTGTCATCTTGCCCTTAAAGAAAGGACCCGTGCAGTGCTGGGCTCAGCCGCAGCTCCGAGTGAGACAAGGCTGAAAAGAGGCACGTTTGGACAGGGTCACATCCCTGCCGAGCCTGGGCCCCGCTGAGGAAGCCCAGGGCGCTTCCTCTGCCTTTGTTACACTTGTTTGCCTTCCCGGCTTGGCCTCGCATCCTCCCTCTCGCCGAGAATAGTCCCTTTCCCCGTATTGTTCTCACTGGGTTTCCTCTCGCCTTTCGCTTCCTCCAGCCCTCCTCAGCCTCAGATCTTCTGCGGACACGGTACCCTGATATACACTTCCCCTCTTCCTTCTGGAACTTCTAAGGTTAAATCTACCTATTCATGGAAAATTCTCCCTTTCCCTGTGTGTAACAGCCATGTTTCAGGTCGATTTAGATTGCCCTCGTGTAGGTTTGAACTGAATTGAGACAAACTTCGCTTAGAACCTGCCACACGGAAATGATGAGATTTCTAGTTGCCTATGCACCCCTTAATACCGGTTTAAATTACGCTGAGCACCGTGTACTTGTAAACTGGGCTTTCTAGGCCAGTCATTGATACGATGTGAAATAGTGTAATGCTTTCCCCTGGAGCTCGCTGCTCCTGGGGTTCTTTTCTATGCGGGATCAGGTGATCCTTGGCATAGATGTGTAGAATGTAGCAGAAAACTGTCATGTTGAATGTGCTGCTCCTTGAAAAAAGTTTCAGAGTGCCTGTGGTGTCCAGAGAATGAGATTTAAGGTAAATCCAGATCAAGAGATCATTAGAACAGCACCTCCAAAAGGGACCAGTCCTTGTCTTCTGCAGTATATTTGTTTTCAGTCTTAAAACCACTTGAAAGTGTATCTCTGCTGGAGTCTCCAGTGTGTAGCTGCTGTCCATGGGACTTCTTGGTTTTTCTTTTAGGGGATTGTGTTCTTTAAGCTCTACCTTTAAGCTTTGCCTCTGCAAAGAGCAGCTGAGCTCATGCTCATAACTTTAGCAAGATTCCCAATAGCTGCAGTGAAATGGTCAAGTCTTTAATCAAATTTTACTTGGCTGTAACTTGGGAAATTTTTAGCAGTTGCAGGGACACTGGCTGGAGAGCTGTCAGCAGGCTAGGGAAGGCTGCAGAGCTCTAGTTATACTTGGTTCCTACAGAGGTAGGAACACATGGTTAGGAAAATGCACATATTTTTCATTTGTTCTCTTATTGTATACAAATATTTTCTTGAAGCTCCCCTTTTCTGCATTGTAAAAGAGTTTATTCTGCAGAAGTTGGCAGTGATTGTGTTGGAAGGATTTATATTCCCTGCAACTGCAGGTTCCAAGGTTTGGTCTGTTTTATGCAGAGGTTCATCTTGCTGATTCCTTTGAACTTATATGGGTGCAGCTCTGTCAGACTTAGCTACCTTATGAAGGCAAGCACCTTTATCAAGGTAAACCCTGATGGAGAATGGGTACTTCATCTACCATGCCATCTTAGTCAAAACAGGGGGGTTGTACAGAAACCTCTCAGTCTGTTCACAAGCCCTGGTATCTCTTAATTGTGAAAACATGCCAGGAGTGAATGAACTCCTGAGGTCTCTCTTGCAGGTGACCATTTTTCTGTGTTTTACTGGGTTTGCATTCACTGCAGTGAGGGTTTTTTCTGGCATCAGTGATGAAATTGCCATAGAGCTCCCTGGAGTAAAAGTGATGAATGAGTCTGCCATAGAAATTGGGGCTCTTTCCTGAGCTTTGTGGTATAACATTTAAAACAAAACCCCATGTATCACCTATAACTTATTTTTCAATGCATGTTACTCAGTTCAGACTTCTGAATGCTTGGAAGTGAAGTGTGGTGTGAAAAGGCTCTTGTGATCATGGCTGTCAGCACTGTGGGACTTGGCTGATGTGGCCATGGATGGGCATTCTTGGTGTTGTAGGCAAGTCCACTCTTAGTTTCAAGTAATTAAAGCAGCAGAAAATAAAAAGGAGGCCCACTGCAGGGCTCTTGCATATTTTCTGTATCCTATTTTCTTCCTCCAGTACATCTTAGCATCAACTGAATGGCAGAGAGGAGGGAGGGAAGGACCTGGATAAATGGAGAGTTCTTGGATCTGAGGACTGTTCGTGCCTGTTGCACCTTCCCAGGGAAATAGTGAGTCAATGTGTCAAATCCATTTGCAAGTGGCAGTATAAATTAAAGCTGGGGGATAAACAGGTTAGAAGGTTAATGAGATGTCTGAACTTAATTGATTTTCCATACAAATTGGCTATAATGTCTTTTGTTTGCTTTCCTCCCCCCCTCCAGCAGTTACATGAATTATAAGGAGTAGCAAAAGGGATGTGGGGGAGGAGTCATGGTGATTTGGGAAACATGGCTAGGAAACCTTGGTCATGCTCCCTAGGGTGTGCTGATGTATGGTTTTGGACTGAGTAGGATAGAATTAGAAGCCTGTACCTCTGTCTTATGGGTCTTGGTGGCAATGGTTGAGCCACAGACAGCAGTGTGGCCTGGCTATCATGCGGAGTTTGTTAACCCTGGGGTTGTACGAGAGCTTTTGTTTAGATGTGGTGTGGAAGTTCCTGACCTAACACTCAGTTGAATAAGAAGGTGTTCAGGTTGCTAGTTTTTGGTCTTTCTTTTCTATGTAGATTCCCATTCTTATTGGAAATATATTTGAGTTAGTGATTGGAGCCACTTCAAAGTTAAGGGTGAGTGAGTGGAGCTGAGATCCTTCCAGCTCATATGATTCCTCAACAGTGCTGGTGCCATTCAGTACTTCTTCCTGTCTCTGCTGGTTTTCAGCTGACAAGTTCAGTTCAGGAGCAAACACAGGTTGGTTGGTAGCACTTCTGAGATG
Organism: Eubucco bourcierii; assembly: GCA_013396675.1. Classification (NCBI taxonomy): domain Eukaryota; kingdom Metazoa; phylum Chordata; class Aves; order Piciformes; family Ramphastidae; genus Eubucco; species Eubucco bourcierii. Next base: position 47,928 of record VWZE01007085.1, on the reverse strand, counting down.
AGCTGGATGGCACAGCAAGCTTGAAGAAGCATCACATTGGGAGAGGAGCCAACTTTGGAGATGTTCTTGGTCACCCCTCTAAGAGTGGTATGAGGAAAGAAAACCATCATGTGTTGAGGCTACATGGCGATAAGTCACATCTCTTTCTGAGCTCATTTGCTATAAGACCCTGTAGTGAAATCACACTCCAGACTTTTCCACTTGAATTTTATACCAAAAGCTGAAAAATAAGAAACTAACAAATTCTATAAAGTGCTATAAGGTGTATGTCATGTCCTGCTTTTTTCTAACTGGAGTACCACACTGACTGGAGTACCACACTAAAATGGGGGTTTGTGCTTAATGTGAAATTGATACCAGAATGAATGTGAAGAGTTGCCTGCAGACAACAGTTTTCACAAAGCAGCCATATTTTGATTTAAGGGTTCCCATGCAGCAGGGGACAGCTGTACAGCACACACAACCCCATGAGACTGACAGAAAGATCAAGGCTTTTGAAAAGATCACCACGTCAGCACAGGAAGGACGAGAGGCTTGGGCTTGGCACCTCTGCACTTGTAATCAGGCTCCAAATAAAACAGCCTATGCCATATGCCACAAGATTGGTCAATACTTCAAACTATTTGCTGAGAATATGATTAAGTCAAGGGCTTGGTACAGTAAGTAGGTCGCTGGGCATCATTGATAAATGAGCTGCCTCTTTATCTTGTGTGCGTCACCAGTGGTATTCCGTGACAATGTCTAGTGGTGGGAAGAATTTCTTAGCTAGTTTAGAGCATGTATATCTACTTTTTTTTGTAACAGATTAAGCAGTTTGCATCCCATGTAATGGTGAAGAGCCACAGGCAAGGCTGCTATTGTTTGGTTGCAGCCATTTCAAAACATTAAGGTTTCCTCTGGCCCTCGGTTGTAATGCATCAGTGCTTCCAGCAATGGTTAACTGTTCTGTGGTTAAATGGTATAGGTTATAAAAAGAAGGGGGTTTTGTTTTCTTTTGCTATTTACAGCAGAACAACACACCATCAAACTGTGGTTCCTTCAGAATGCAGTCATTTTTTGGGGAAAACACAGGCTGCACATTGAATCCATGCGAACTGTAATTTCAGTGTCTTGTTTCCTGTGTAGGCTCTACAGGGCGAAGTCAGGGAAGGATACACTTTTATGTGGTGGCCTCTTTGTTTAGAGACTAAACTCTTGCTAGATCAACTGTATGCAGAGCTGACAAGAGCTTCAGATTTTCAACAGTTGTCAAAGGGGAGAAGAAAGGCAGTTCTGATGGGGTTTTCTTGTTATCTGTCACTTTAACAAATCATTATAAATACTACCGTCCATGGGAGTTTGCCAAAATGTCCCAGAACTCAAACACAGGAAGCTCAAATCCACCCAAGTCCTCTGCCAGGACAGGACTGATCACTATTAAGCTCCTCTAGTTCACAGTTGATTTCTTTCCAACCCTTTAGGCATCTTTTGAGGTTGTACAACGTAGTTATTGAGTCAAAATAATTGTTTCAGCCACTGCTTGCTGCTTGTAGAGCTTGCAAGTGATCAATTATTGATCAGCAGTGATCAGCTCAATGAGTCCCAGCCTGATCACACTCTGCTGTGTGGCCATGCCTTTGGTGTGGGCATCTAAACCCTGTTCTAATATGTGTAAAAAGAAAGAAATAATAAATAAATGTGGCCCCAGAGTTTTTCTCATGCAAATGTCTAAGCTACCTTTAGTCTCTTTGAAAGAGTTCCATAGGCTGGTTAATCTCCCCGTATACAAATCTCTTTCATGCAATTAATCCTTTTTTTTTTTTTTTTTTTCTTCCCCCCCCTCCCCCCCTCCCCACATCTCAGTGTAGGAGAGAGATGGTTTTAGAAACAAATCCATTTAGTTTGTGCTGCATTGGAAACAAACCCCTTTTGCTGGAAAGCAGAAACAAAGCTAAAAATAAAGGCATGCTTCCCTGCGTGGTCTTGGTTATTATTAGTGGGTGGTGTTAAGATAAAAGATTTCAGAGTTATTCTCTCCTCCAAAGCTTTCCAGGGAAAAGGTTGCTTTCAACTCTGAAAAATCTTATGGAAAATCAAAGGGACAAAATATGCAAAGTTGATCAAATCTTGAGCCTGTTAAGTTAATAGGAATCTTAAAGGCAGAAGTTCATCTGGAGTTTTAATTAAATATCTACTTGGAGTACCATATTTATATACTTGTAGAGATATGAAAATGCAGAGTTTTACTGAAATACCAGCCCTGAGGTATTCCAGATTTATTCGTAAATGATCCATCTGATTTTCTGCTCACCCCCTGAAGTGAAGCTTAAGAATAGGAAACAGACTCCTGGGCTATTTCAATTATTTTTAAACAGTAGGTTAAGCAGCATTGGCAAAAGTTGTGCATCCTTTTCCTTCCTTCCCAGCAAGTCCTAGAAGAACTTGGAGAGACATTAGAAGTGTCCTGAGGTACAGACTACTTTCTCTACTTTAGAAACAAATCTGAAAGTAATAAAAACTAATCAGTGGATATTTTTGGACAGTGTTTTCACTTGAGTCAGCCTGTCCTGGTCCTGGGAACACAGCAGAAGCTGTTGCTTTATAGTCAGACTTAATGGAGTAGTTTCATATGGCAATATTTGATGTGCTCACTAATTTAAATTAAGGCTTATGGAAGGGAGAGGTGGAGGATGGTAAATGTAGTAGAAAGATGTAGGGTTGCTTTAGAGCTGAAATCAAACTCAATTTGGTAAGGGAAACAGGAGTCTATGAAACCAGTAGGAAGAGACAGCATCATTGTTCTGGGCTGGGCACCACACAAAAGGTTGCTGCCATCCATAATGTGGCCTTGGGCTGAGATCATAGCATAGTGATGTATTTTATGTGACATAATGCCTCTAGAGACACTGTGGTGCTAAATGCATAGGTTTCATGAACACGGTTACTGCATCAGTCTTAATGCTCCTGCTTGGATGTTATGGAAAGCAGATGTCTACAAGTTAGATAGCTGAGTCTACAAGAGAGCTGGGACTGAAGCAAACAGTGAAGAAAGAAGCTCTTGTAAAAGGTAGAATGTCTTAACTCTCACATTTTAGTTCAGTTTTTTTTGTTTGTTTGTTTGGTTTTTTTTAAGAGGCACGTGTGTGTACACACAAGATTAGACATGGTCAAATGATGGACAACATGTCTGGAGCTTGGGCAGCCCCCACAGCACAGGGACAGCTGAAGTTGTCTAAAGTTTTGCTAATTTTCTCCTTCTCACTTTCCTCTGACATTTTCTCCTTACTTAGTTTGGGCTTCTGTTCTTACTCAGGAAAAACTGCAAGCCCCTCCGGATTGCAGATCCAGTAACTGAAGCATACTTAACTCTGACACTTACTCCTGTTATGCATAACACGGAGGGAACTTATTTGAAGAAATGCTGCCTGGGAGCAGAGCCTGGCTAAAAGCTAATTTTTAAATGACCAAAATGGGTAATAGGACTGCGCCACATAGGATACCTGCATCTGGAGCAGAAAAGTGAAGCGTGGGAAATGTAAAAGAATATGCAGCAGTGGGAGTCTTTCTAATCTGTACCATATTACCCAATTTTACAATAAAGTAACATAAGTGGTTCAAATCACTTGTTCCTCCTCCAGTGTCAGAAGGCTTAGCAGAGAGTTGATAGAATCTAATGCTTTAGCAACTAAAATACAATTGGCATCTTTGTTAGTGGGCTGGAGAGATGTGCATGTATTGTACAGCTAATGTATCAGAGATTCTGAATGCCAGTACTTGGCTCATCTTTCTGCCTTCCCAAACAATTTTTTTTTCCTCACCTAGGTAACTGAAATTTTCCTCAATTTGCTGTTGCCTCAATCAGTTACATCTGTATCTCATCTAATAGTCTGTGTGCTTGTGTAGAAGAGAAAGTTTGGAGAAGCACCCTAACCGCTCTTCTAGCCTCACCTGATTTTGCTTAAGTGGGAGGCAGAAATAGCCCCACCTGAGTTTGCTTAAGTGGGAGGCAGAAATAGCCCCACCTGAGTTTGCTTAAGTGGGAGGCAGAAGTAGGAATGTCCAGGAGGTGTCTGTTTGGGAGCCTTGAGGCTGGTGTATTATCTGGCACACAACAAGTGGTTATGTGTTTATCTGCCTGTGTTTCCTAATGCTGACCATGTGAGTCTTCCTCATTTGGCAACAGCCTAACTCCTTTTCCATGTTATTTTAGCCCTCATTGCCTTAGAAGTAAATCACTGTAAGGGTTGGATGTGAATGTCTGCTGGAAATGAGAGAGAGGAATTGGCTAATGGCAGGCTACCATGAAACAGAAGGTGAATTGAAGTTGAAATCTAGTAAGCGTCCTTGTTAACTTGGGACACCCAGGGGACACCAGCCAACTCGTACAGCTGTTTTTGTAGGTAACGGCAGGAACCTGATGAACACACCAGTGTCAAGGCTTCCTAAGTTTGTGACTTAGATGAATTGATTATAGAGTTATAGAATGGTTTCTGTCAGAAGCTGGAAGGTATTTGAAGAAATCTTTAGGAAAAACTATTCATCCAGGCTAAGGTAGGCTGCATTTTAACCCTCTTTTGGTGTAGCTTGGGGATATCTTGCTACCTTCAGGTAAGCTGATTGTTAATGTTATTCCTTCCACTTTGAGCACTGCAGAGCTGGTCTTAGAGTAGTTTTAACCCATTTATTTGCAGCCTGGATCTGTCTGGTTTAGGATTTTGTTATTATTGTAATTTATTCTTTATTTCAGCCTGCAGAAGAGAAGGCTTCAAGGAGAACTTGTAGTAGCCTTCCACTATCTGAAGGGGGCCTACAGGAAGGCTGGGGAGGGTCTATTGACAAGGTCTTGGAATGACAGGACAAGGGGCAATGGGTTTGAACCGGTAGAGGGGAGACTTAGACTGGATGTTAGGAGGAAGCTCTTTCCAGTGAGGGTGGTGAGACACTGGCACAGGTTGCCCAGGGAGGTTGTGGCTGCTCCCTCCCTGGAGGTGTTCAAGGCCAGGCTGGACGAGGCCTTGAGCAACCTGTACTAGTGGGAGGTGTCCGTGCCTGTGACAGGGAGTTGGAACTGGATGATCCTTGAGGTCCCTTCCAGCCTTACCATACTACGATTCTTATGAGTAGCTTTGTTGCTTAATGGCAGAAATGGTTGTTGGCAATGCATTAATGTCTTGTCTTTCAGATGTTACACCCTGTCACAGCGTCATATGCTTGTTAGGGCAGGCTGCGCCTCTCTTCTCCCTGTGGGAGCAATCCCTTCTACTTCAAACTGCCTCATATTACTTGTGTGGAGCCTGGGCTTTGCAGCAGCTGAGAGACATTGTATGTTTATCCAAATACGTGTGAGTGTGTCATCTTTGCTCCTGACTAAATCATAGCTGTGTGGGATTTCAGTGGCACCAGGAATAAGCCTTCCAGTTTCCTTTAACAGTTGTTGTCTCCAGCTCTGCTGTTTAAGTACAGGGTGGCGGGTTGTGCAGTGTGGCAGACTGTGTGTCTGGCACTTCCTCTGCAAAGTTGTGCTTGTTTGGGTTTGTTTTTACATACTAGTGGTGTTCTGGACTCCTGTCCTCCTAAAATAAAACGTGGGAGGGAAAAAAACCCAAAAAAACCCAACAAACCCAGCAAGTAAGAACAGCTAGCCATGGGTGGGACTGAGTTGGAAAGAGCAGCCAAAGGAGAAGCAAAGGCAAGCTGTATTGAAGGACTGTGATGGGAGGCAGCAAGCATGGAAATACTACAGGACATGAGCTGCCTGGTGGCCTGTCTTTAGAAAATTTCACTCAGTAGGTCTAGGTAAACTGAAATTTAATCTGAGATTCACACTCACAGGTCGTTGTGGATGCTACCAGGAGAGATGCCACTGCCCAGAGCAGCAGAGACCTGATGGGACTTTTAGGGATGTGCCCCATGAAGGATCAGTAGTTGTGAGCCCTTACCTTTGATTTGAAGTGCTAGAAAGTGCTTTTAAAATCTTAGTACAGATTCCTTGGAGTCCCCAGCTGAGTAATGCTGAGGTGTGCTGGCCTGCAACTAATCTTTAACGACAGTGGTGGATCTGTTAAGTGCCCTCAGAGCACAGCAGGAAGGTAGTAAGTTACTGAGGAGGAAGAATATGGGAGGCTACCATGGTATGAACTAGCTGTGTATTGCAGTGGGACCTGGCTCTCTCTCACCTGGATTCTAGGTATAAGCTTCCCTCTATCCATGTGGTTTTGTAACCTTAGGCTGCAAAGTGGTGCTGTACAAAGCTGCCAGACATAACGAGGACATGGCAAACAAAGCATTTGCAAAAAAGAAGATCCTTGTTCCTTTCTCACAGGAGGAGTCTTATTTGGTTCCTTGAAATTAAGCAAAACGAGATGGACCTACAGGTATAAGCTCCAGTCATGTCTATTTAGAAGAACCTAGTGGTGTACCTTATGCAATGTCTCCTGGTGGAATGGTTGGCTGTGCTCATGAGATGTCCCTGTAGGGGCCTGTTCCCTGTACAAGGAGTCAGGCAGACTGTTTTACACAGCAAACTGGAGAGAACAGAAGTGCAATGGGATTTGTATTGTTTCCTGTGAGCTTCATACAGGACAGCATGAAATGAAGCTGTACAATAAGCTGTGGCTGTGTGTACTGCATATTGTACTAAAGGGCTGTCATACTGTGGGTAAAATGGATTTGCCTGGCAATTTATCACTTTTGCCTCTTGTCTTCCACTGCAAAACTTGTCTGGGCACGGAATGATGGTAGTGCTGGGCTTCTGGAGATATCAGGGGTGTGCTGCAGGAGAGCACTGGATGGAAAGAAGGGAGATGTCTGCCTGATGCTATCTCCAAATGTTCCTCCAAGCAGCTTCCCAATCCTACACCCCAGAGCTATAAAACTTTGTGCTCTCCCACATCTGGGGAGGGGGTTCAGGGTGGCTCTTCCTCCTGGGGCAGGTGGGAGCAGAAACTCCTGTTGTGCAGGGAAAGATATCTGATGACACTGTAGGTAGTGCTCTGCCTCAAGCAGCTGATATCTCAGGCTTCTGGAAAAGAATAAAAGGATTGGGAGGAGGAAATAAAAGGACTGGGAGGAGGAGGAGGTGGTGTCTAACTAGGAAGTCTGTAGTAGGTGAATCATAACACCTGTATGTAGCCTGGTTTCTTTCTCTGGGGCAAGTCAGGTGTCAAAGCAGCTTTCAGCAGCAATGCCCATTACTTTAAACCAGAGGGACTCCTACTTTAAGGTTGCACATCACATTCAATCTCCAGCTCTTGTGCAGCCTGCACCATGCCCACTCTGAAGGTCCCAGAGTCAGCCTTGATGCTGGTTTTTGTGGTGGATTAGTGTTGCCTCTAGCTCATCTTTACTGGTTCCTTTATCTGAGAAACCTGAATGGTTGAGACCCATACCCTCATTTGTGGAGCCTTGGAGATCCTGAGCCTTGTGACTTCAGACTCCGAGGTTTATTCTGCGTGGAAGAATAAAGAAGTTGAAAGATGGCTGTGTATAGGGAGAAAAAATAACGGAGAGCTAAAACTGAAGTAAAATGTGGGAGGGTCCTTTGTTTGTTTCATTTTTGAGGAGTTGGAATTATTTCAATCAGATCTTGCCATGTTTTAATAGTCTCTCACTTGAGCTGGTTCTTGTAACTGGTGTGATAACTCCTAGAGTAAATGAAAGGATCTCGAGAGCAGCCAGGTCTGCAAACATCAAAGGAAGAGAAGGTTTGTGCAAGGCAGTGCAAAGAGACACAGTGACAAAGGCTCAAGTGAAAATCTGAAGTCAGGAGAAATGCTCAATACGGTGTAAGAGGGGTGGCAGTGCAGAAAGCTGAGAAAGCAGGTACAAACCTGATTCGGGCTTGCTCTCTGTTAGGGAATTCTTCAGATATAAACCAAACTTTCTGGGACCTGGAAGGGATTTTTAAACTAGCAGAGGAGTATTCAAAGAAGCCTTGAGGCTATAAAGCAGATTAAGTCTGGACCAGACATACTGAGGGGATCTGGGAGTGAGGGGGTGGACTAGGTTTTACTTTTTTTGACTTAATGCAATTCCTCAGTATTAACATCTCCTTGTGAATGGTCTGGTCTGTAAGACATTTATAGTTTTAATCTTGCCTGTGNATAGTCTGGTATTGTGCCTGATGAAGGCATAGGGTAAGGCGTTGGCATCTTACTCTGGTGGGAGAGAGGGTTCAGAGGTGTTATCAGTGGTGCTTCCCAAGCACACAAGGTTTTGGGTTGTGTGTTTGCCACTTTTGTGCAGTGATTTCAAGCAAGCAATATCTCTGCAGCTGTGGTACCCATGTACAAGGGGATCACAGAATTACAGAACTTTAGAGGTTGGAAGGAACCTCCAGAGATCATGAGTCCAAACCCCTTTCCAAGGCACGATCACCTAGGGTAGTTGGTACAGGAATGCATCCAGGGATGGTGAGGCAAGACAAAAAAATTACTGCAAATTTTTAATTTTATTGAGTTCCCAGTACTAATATGACAGTAATAGAACATTATCAATGACTTTATTATCATAAGATGTAGAGCTTTACACATGGGACACTTTTTTTACCTGCTAAAACTCCCTTTTTCTCTTAATGTAGTTTAGAGAAACCATTTGCTGGGATAAATAATGTCCACTCTGAGAACTTAATAACATTGATTAGGAGAGGACAAAATCAGTTAGGTTGTGTCCTTGGTTTTAGCAATAACCAGGGAGCAAGGCAACAGCCAGATGTCCTTTCATATTCTACTCCTGTGATTAGAATCTGAGCTGTTTGTGTGAGCTGGGCAGGAATGTGCTGGTATTTACCCAAATTTTGGAGAAGACACTTAGCAGAGGAATGTGCTCTGCATGCTCGCCATTCCACTAGGAAACTCTGCATATAAAGCAAACCCCAAGCAAATATTTGGAGGGCCAGAGGGGCTTCAGAAGAACAGCATGTCCTTTAGGTTTTAGGAAGAGCAAATCATCCCCATGTACCAAGTTATGCCTTACCTTTTCTGTGAGCTCCATCCCAACCAAGGCTGCCACCTGGGTGGTTACAATAAACCTCTTTATTTCATTTTAATATGTGTCTGTGTGAGTACCTGATAGTCAGAATGGGATTACAAGAGATGAATTGCTGCTGAAATTGGTAATAACAGAAAGCAAACCTGTCTGACAGCATCTGCCCTGTGATCTTCTGAGAGCAGGTAAAAGAATCCTTAATTAACTTTTTGCGAGGGTGGGGTAGTGTTTCTTGTGAATAATTACTTTTGGAGCGTTACAGTGTGAATTGTTGTTGCCTGGGTTAGTGTAGCCTAATGAATTGCTGTAAATTAGCTCCTAGCCTATAGTGAGTGCTGGGTTTAAGGGAAAGAAGCCAGCATACTTGCTGTGGGCTGAGGGGAGGGACCTGACTCAGAAACGTGTTAAAGGTAGCACAGGAGTGTGGTGGCTCTCAACTATTCTTAAAGCACTTACAAAACCTCTTTGTGCTTCTCCTGTTTGCCTTCCTGTAGACAGGAGACAATTCAAAGCTGGTCAGAGGCTCTGCCACAGCCTGGATGTGTGTGTGGTTGTGATGTGAGCAGGTCTGAGGCTAGGAGCCCCATGAATATTTTATCTGCCCTGTTAAACTCCTGGAATGTCTCAAGTCAGAACCATTTTGAGGCCTTCAAGTTCCAGCTTCCAAATTCCAAACTACTGGAAGTCACCTAAGTGGTGGTTGTGTGCAGAGCTGTAGCAAATCTATAGCAGGGTTATTAGTTGTGGCTTATGCTTTTATTTGGTGTGCTGTGGGCTTGGTGCAGAGACTGTTGCTGATTGCTGTCATGGCAGGAGCACAACCCTTTCTCCAACAGTGCTCATTGAAACTGCCATCATTCTAGACTCGTGTCTTGGATTGATGCAGATTCCTTATAAAAAAGCAGGGTGGAGTGATGGAAAATGGGAGGCTACTGTAAAGCAGCAGATAATTAAATCCTTATCTCAGGTGCATGTTGCTCCTGAAGAAGCTGACAGACCATTCTGTCAGCTGCTGGAGTAATTAGAAATGGGCACTTGCCCTCAGTTTGGCCTGTGCTGTGCTTCACCAAGGCTTGCTCTAGTTGTCTCTTCATTACAAGAAGATTCATAAGTGTGTCTCCTCTGCTGTGTGGAGGGAGCTGCTAGTGAAGAGGGGCAAGGAGACTGCCACCACAGGACTCAGTGCTGCACTTTAATACAGATAATGTCTTAGCTTGCATAAAGAAGTGTGGGGTGGGTTGAGGGCGAATTTGGAAGAGCAAAGGCAGGAAGGATTGAGACCCTGTAGCAGTTCTGGATGTCACCAGCTCCCCCTCCCTAGGATTCACCCAGACTAAATTCAGCCAGCTGAGAGTTAAAGAATCAAGCTTTATAGTCACAGATTAGCACAATTTACAAGCATATATATACAATATATTACAGATATTTGCAACTGTATAGAGTTATATGCAAGTTAAAAGTAATACAGAAATGCAGTCAGAGTCCAACCCAGAAGGGGCTCCTAACCCACTAGCAACAGAATGAGAGGACAGTCTCAAGTTGTGCCAGGGCAGTTCTAGGCTGGATGCTAGGAGGAAGTTCTTGACAGAGAGAGTGATTGGCATTGGAATGAGCTGCCTGAGGAGGTGGTGGAGTTGCTGTCCTGGGAGGTGTTCAAGAAAAACCTGGATGGGGCACTTAGTGCCATGGTCTGGTTCATTGGGTAGGGCTGGGTGATAGGTTGGACTGGATGAGCTTGGAAGTCTCTTCCAACTTGATTAATTCTGAGTCTATGTTGCTGTGATTATCCCTCCTCTCCCTTACCTTAGACTCTCCCTTAACCGCAAGGTGATCTGGAAAGGTCAGCAAGAGATGTTAGAAGCAGAATGATTAGTTGAAAGATGTGCAGGGTCAGGCAGAAGAGTTAACATGGTAAAAACCAGGCAGAGACTGTCTTATCTGTGTTTGTGTCCTTGCTTTTATATGCAGCAGAAAAAGGGTAATTCAGGCATCACAATATTTTCACAGCAAATAATCTATTTTCTATCATTAAAATATTCTAACTAACCTCAATCCAGCACAGACCCCAAAGAGAGTATCTCTGTATTGTCCATGCCCCAAGAATGGAGCTAGATGGTTTTACATGTGGAATGGGACTGGTTAAAAACACTTTGGCTTCCCAACAGATCACAGCCCTAGAGCCAGGCACTCCTGTGCAGATAAGGAAAACACATAAGGGTGTCATCTGACTGAGAGAAGACAACCTTTAACTTGTACGATTGCCTGGGAGGCTTTAACAAGTGTAATGTTTGTTTTCATGAGCTTTCTGCAGCTGTACTGGTGCACTGTAGAGTTCTCATGCTCCTCATGGCAAATGCCCTTTCAGCTCAGCCACTGTGAACATGATGAAGATGTTGTCCAAAATGTAAAGCCTCAGGTGAAGCCTGTAGAAATTATCTAACTGAACTGAGTCATTCAATATCTTAAGACCAGCCAGTACCAGGTCCTTCAGGAGCTCATCTTTCAGGAGTCTTGTATTGGGATGGTCTTCCTAAGAAGTTTTCTTTCCTGACTTGCAGTTATAAAGTGGCTTGTGTCCAGAAGTATCCAAGTGGCTTGTAGTCTTGGTAAAGCTCCAGTTTGTTATAGATGAAAAATCATTTTGGTTGGAAATTATCTTTAGGATCACTGAGTCCAGCCATTATCTAACCCTACTAAGTGTGGTGCTACACCACGTTCCCCAGCACCACATCTTTGTGTTTTTTAAATAGTTTCAGGGACAGGGATTCAACCACCTCTCTAGGGAGTCTGTTCTGGTGTTTGAGAACTCTTTCAGTGATGTTGGGGGTTTGTTTGTTTGTTTCCTAATACTAATATAGTCTCTGCTGCAACTTGAGCCCATTCAGGTAGACCTTGCTCTGTAAATGGCCAAATGCCATGTCTTTATGCTTTGGAGGTGCAAGAATTGTATCGTATGTGTTTATGGTTGGCTGGAGGAACATAGTCTGAATTTCTGAATTCAAGGAAGGGTGGAAAAAGCTACAACATGAATAAAACATAGTCAGTATTTCTGAAGGCATGATGTCTTCATTGAATGGTTTTAATCAGAGGCATTTAAATACTCTCTCATTGCTTAGCAAACAATGTCCTAGTTGGCTCACACAAATACTGAAAAACCAAACTAGGTAATGCCCCTGCTGGGGTATTCTTATCTTCCCAGTGTGGTTCCTATCTGTGTACACAAGTAGGATGAAAATGGTGCATGCCAAGAAGGTAAGGGAAGCTCTTCTGCAGGAGTACAGAGGTGCTTGTTTGAGATGTCTGTTCAGAAAACAGCTCCTTGTTGGCAAAATAGTTTGAGGCACTGCTTCTAGAGATTAGCTTTGGGCACCTCCTGTGCTTTGCTGTGCAAGTGATTTGGGATTAAGCATGTTTTGAGCAGAGAGTCTGGTTTCAAGCAACAACTGGGCAGAAAGGAGGAAACCTCCAAGATGTATTCTATAAAGATTCTGTTAAAGAAGAAATATTGGCAGAAATATTCTTAAAATGCATGCACAGCTCTGCAGAGTAAACCACTTTTTCTGTCTCCTGTTTTGACAGTCTCTGCACGTAAAGCTGGGCTCCTCACATGGCCGTTAGGTTAGGCAGTGCTGTATCTGAGCTTGCCTTCCCTGCACCACTCTCTTGCTTGCTTAGAATTAAATGTGAAGATGACAAGTCCTGGAGGAAAGATGTTACCAGGAGTACAGCACATGACCTCTCCTTCAGGAGCCCTGAAGGTAACTGCTGTAATAACTAACAAGCAAGTTATGGCTTGCTTTGGCTTGGGGATGCCAGCACTCCTAGAAACATTGGCAGACTGTTACATGGCTGCAGGACTGTGAGGTGGGTGCAGCTCCCTGAATCCAAGTGCAGTGAAACTGAAGGTTTATATGAATCAGTACTGCAAGAAATGAATGCAAATAGCAGAAGAGACAGAACAGGAGGAATTCCCATGTCAATATTGAATCACCAAGCAGGTACTTGTCCAATGCCGCTCTGTAGTTGTAGTCAGTCTTAGGTCTGAATAACAGACCTAGTGGTCTTGCTCCCCTCCCTTCCAAAAGAGGATGTATAAACATAGGCTCTGAGCCAGGATTAAGCCCTAGGCTTTTTAACGATGTCTTCCACTACCTTAACCTAATGGCAACTGAATGCCTGCTCTTGGGGTGTCCGTGGTGAAGCTGCACAGCACAACCACTCCGTAGGGACAGCACATTGGCATGGCTATGCACAGGGATAACTGCACTGCTGCTCACCAGGAGCTCTCATAAATCCCACCACTTTTGTGGTGGTTGCACAGCCATGTCTGTGAGGAGACTGCCTTCTGATGTCCCTGTATTTCTGAAAGCTGGTGGTTAAATGCCATGTAATGTTAAATGGAGGATGAATTCTCGAGGCTTTCCAGGCACGCCGATGCTGTTACACAGGGTTGCTTGCCAAGGTGCTCTCATCCGAGCTGCTTAGTGAAATCCGAAACTGTTTGAAACTATCTGGCTTTCATGGCTGGTCTACACAAACAAACCTGCTCTGCTGCTTTCATTAAAAGGTTGCTGAATCCATAGTTCTCTGTTAAAGAAAATCTAAACTAGCTCTAAAATAACCTTTAAAAAAGCGATGCTGCCGCTTTGAAGGGAGAGAAAGATGATAGAGCAGTGCCTGTGCCTTAGCTAAATTATCCTGCTCACTGCAACAGCTTCTTGTACAACTGCCTTTGCTGTTGTGGCTGTGAGTTACGACCCTGTGATCCCGGTGTGTGTGTGCTGCTCCTGCGGATGCTGCAGGGCATGGTGAGTACAGCTGTGGAAATGAACCTTCTTTGGTGTCTTCGCTGTTCTGCTCACTCGAAACCTTTTCATTAGTTTTACTTCTTCCTCACCATCTTCAGTCTGGTGTCATCTTTCACCTCCTTATTCTAGGCTCTGGTTTGGAAACTGTCACAAGATGTTTTCAGATTAATCTTTCCCTCTTCCCCCCACCCTGCATCTTCTCCCATCTTGATGTGGTCTATGAGTCTTTTCATAGCTGTCTTGCTTCCTATGCTGCTGAGACAGGAAAACCCACCTTCTGTAGGGCTGGTTTCAGGCCAAACCTGCGTTATTTGGAAGCAGTGCACTTGCCAAAAAGGAACACCAAATCACAGCATTTGAATTACCACTGTGCTGCCACTGGCTGTAAAGGCAAGAGCAAAAAAATGTACACAAAATGAGTTGATCTTTTCCTGTCCAAATGTGCATTTACACAGCGTGAGAGCATGTAGCCGTGCAACAGGAACTCGGCACAGCTACATACACTATATTCCCAGGGAGGGCTCTGCCAAGGGCAGGAGAAAAACCAATACCCTGCTTGCATTTCTTGGCCTGCTGGCAGGTAAGAGCAACAAGGTCACTGATTTTCCCCAAACTGGTTTCATTTTATGGAGGTGTTTGTGGTGCATGTTCTCCCCATGGAGAGCAGGTTTACCCTCCCAAGAGATTTCCTTGACCCAGCAGCAGTATCTTGCATGCTGTGTAAGGAAGAGTTTGGAGAGCGGCTCTGAAGATGTAGGACATGTCCCTAAAAAGCATTTATTAGCCTCTTCCCTTCACAGGATGGGGAAGGAATGTAGGCAGCAGACCACTCTTGGAGCTGGATGTTTTTATCTAACCCTTTAATATGTTTGTTGTGACAGGAAGCTTCTTGCTGCTCCAGTTTGTTGATAGTCAGAGTCCTTTGCCCTGGAAGGTAAGAAGGTCTCTGTGATAGGAAACAAGAGATGTGCTGGAGCTGTAGCAAACACACTTCACTTGCTCATACACCCTGTCTTCTGGACATCTATGGCTGGCTGTGCTGGGGATATAACTTTTCAGGGAAGGCTTTACTCTGGAGAGCTGAGCTCCTGCCCTGGGTGGATGAGCATCTTGACAGGCACTAGGTGTTGGCCATTCCTGCTTCTATGCAAATTCCTGGGCACTGGCATCTGCCCTACTTTGCATGGTTCATGACACTCACTGTACCTCATCCCCAGGTGCCTGTGGCAGTTGCACTTTTTTCCTCTGATTTGCTGTGGAGCAGGCTTTATTTTTCCTATTCAGAGAGAAGCTTTGTATCCCCAGGAGCCTTCTGAAGGAGCACTGGCTGGTTTGTCTGGGCTAGCCCTTAAACATCACTTGTCTAAAAGTTGTTGAAGAGGATATCATACCTGCAGCAATGGTAACAGGTCCATATCTTGCTCCTCTAGCAAGGGCAATGGTTAATAGCTTTCCATTAAAGCAGAGATGTGATGCTTTGTGTGCCATGGAGGAGAGCAAGCACCCTGGTACCATTCTCTTGCAGGGTCCAGCACAGCCTTTGCTCCTGGATCTGTGTGTGCCTTGGGAAAGCCATGGTGACTGTATGCTGCTGCAGGCTTTCTCTGTTCCTGCTTTATTGGGCCAGTTTAACAGCAGAGCTGGGATTTGCTCTGCTATGGTTTCTTCCATCTATTTAATAGGTGCTTGTGGGCATCTAATAATCAAACCCAAAATGAAATGCATGAGGAGGTAGGGCTGCAAACAGGAGATGGATGAACATTCAGCTGTGTATGCATGGGCTCCAGGTCTCTGGGGATGTATATTCGTAAATGCTGTATTTGATGGCACAACAGAGACCTAATTACAGGCTTGTTCTCTGTCACAGCTGTACTGTCTTCTTGTACAGACCAGGCATAAATTTGGGCTTCCCAGGAGAAAATATTGTGTGTAATTATGTGTGTGTGTATTTAAATGTCACCCATGTAAGCTAAAATGAAGAGGAATTTCCCATGCTTTTACTATCACATCATGTTTGTCCTTTCCCCCCTGCTCCTTTGTCACTAGCTGTGGATTTTTAGCATTTCATTTCAGAATGCCTCCTCTCTCCAGTTTGTTCTACATTTCTAAACTGTAGAGGATGCTTTTTCTGGGTCAGACCTGGAGAATCAGCAGGATTTGTACTTTCTGCTCATTGCATCTGCATGTCTTAGAAGTCAGCAAGTCATCTGACACTTTTTTTTTCCTCCCCAAAAAAGTCTTTTAAACAATGTCATGTCTCAGTTTCCTGCAGTAAAGGTGGTTTTAGATAGAAGCCTCCCTTGCAGCTACTGAATCTCAAAGTGTACTGCCACACACAAATGCTAAAAGGGGATGGGGGTGGGGTGGGGCAAATCTCCATTTGAAACCACACTAAAGCCAAAGCAGACTCCCTTAGTTATCTCTAATGCCATTACAAAACAGACATGTGGAGTTGTTCGTTTAAGAGGACTACTTTCTCTCACCATGCAAATGCTGACAGTAATGCAGAAAAGCAATACCTGGAGGGAGCTCTTCTCTTGTTAAAAAAATATTAGAATGAAACCTATTCTAAACTATTTTTGATTAATCTGCAGCATTTCATAGGAAATACATGGAGTGAATGTTTAAAACATTTTTGTCAGCAGACATGCAGTCTGCCTGTAGGTATCATGCTGTGCCTGTGCAGTGTCTGGTTAGATTTCTGTGGAGCCCCTCAGAACATTACCTTCCCAAAGACTGCAATATGTATTTGTTGTTAGCCTAGTTGTGGTATACAGTAAAAAACAATGGAGTAGAGTTACATTTTCATCTCCACTTTCATGCCCTCTCTTTCTCTCCCCTGCTGCTACTTAGGACCTTTAAAAAGCCTTTATTGAGCTCTCACAAGTATAGCAACATCAGGTCAGGCATCTATGATGAACAGTTGGTTGTTGTTGGTTACCCAGCCAAGAGTCTGAGCTAGCAACATCCAAACAGACTCTTAGCTTCCCAGCTTTGTAGCAGGAGACAAGCAACTGGCAGAAAAAAAGGACTAGATTTGATGCAGTGGTACAAATCCTTACAAACTCAGCTGCTGTGTGTGGATGTAGCTCATATGCACAGCCAGGGCTCTGCCATGGAGTTTATGAGATGAATTTCAGGTGATTGTTCCTCCTGAAGTCAGCACAGTGCCTCCTGAACAGCCTCACTGCTGGTAGTGGGCTTGTGTTCAGTGATCACACTTTTGCATTTCTGACTTCATCTTTTCTTGGGTGTATTTTAACTTGACTGTGTTTATTCACATTGTTTGATATGTTGCCTTTTAATTATAATCACATAAATGCAAAATCCAATATATTATGTCATCCAGCATCTAAAGGGGGCCTACAGGAAGGTTGGGGGGATTATTTATGGGTTTGAACTGGCAGAGGGAAGATTTAGACTAGATGTCAGGAGGAATTTCTTTCCAGTGAGGGTGGTGAGGCACTGGCACAGGTTGCCCAGGGAGGTTGTGGCTGCTCCCTCCCTGGAGGTGTTCAAGGCCAGGTTGGACGAGGCCTTGAGCGACCTGTACTAGTGGGAGGTGTCCCTGCCTATGGCAGGGGGGTTGGAACTAGATGATCTTTGAAATTCCTTCCAACCTTACCACTCTATGATTTTGTGATACTTAAGGTTCATTTTCCTAGAAAACAGTACTGGTTTAAAACTTTTCTTTTTTTTTTTCAGGGTAGTATGAATAATTCCACAAGGTTGTCCTGTCCATTCCAGAAACAAATCCACAGGTAGCCATGGTTGATAGGGGCAATACAGGTAGCCTAGGCCAAGTGCCACAGTTTGGTGCCTACTAAATTAATCCAAAATAGGCAGCTTGAACTTCAACATCAGGTTCTAGAAAGGTTAAGAAGTGCTCAGTCTTCTAAACTGCTCAACAAAATGCTACATCAGAACAGTTGCTTCTCACAGCATGTGCCCCAAGTTACTAGAATCATAGAATTATGTTGGTTGGAAAAGACCTCTAAGATGATCCGGTCCATGACTTCTGACTGCAAATGATGTGGAAGTGCAAATCTGAGGCCATTAGCCATGCAGTGTGAAGCATGAGTGATTAGTGTTCATTGACCAGAAATTGGTCAGATAGAGGAGCGTGGACCACACAGCTTTAAGCACTTCAGGTGGAGAGAAGCAAACTTGGCTTGTAGAATATTTACACTTCAGGCCACCATTCTGTTGAAATTAATGAAGAAGCTTTTGTCCCTGATTTAAAACCAGGGAAAACTTCATCCTGTGGAGACAAAAGCCTGTAGATGACATTTACATAATGCACCATATCAAGACATCTCCTAAATTGAAAGTGGCTTCCTTTGGCTGCAGAAAGCCACTACATTTTCTGCTATAAATAATGAACGGGGGTGGGTGGGGGGGGTGTTTTGTGGTGTGGTTTTTTTTTTAAGCAGAAGTGGTCCCTTTGGGAAAGACTGATCAAGGCCATTCCCAGCATCTTGGAGCTTTTAATGTCTTTTGCAGATGAGCTGCTTTGTCTGTGGTGCTGGTCCTCAAAGCCCTGGCTGGCAGTTGCAGAAAACTCGATGTGTGCTCAGTCTTGCTGGTGTTACACTCATCTAGTCACCCTCTGAAGCTGTGAGGGAACAGGTTTGTGTCACATTTCAGGCTGAGTATTGGAGATATCATACTCACTGCTTCCAACATTGGTAGTGGGATAGGAGTAGCCTTAAATGCCTTCTCTTTGTGTCAGGTATATTTTGCCCATTTAGACTCCTGAAAAGGTCACGATTTGGTTGGAGTTTGGTCTGTGAGGATTCACTGATGTTTGTAAAGCAATCTGTGACCTCCTACTAAGATGAAATCATGTTTCTTTATTGCTGTGAAAATGTAACCAGTGTTGACTTACTGCTTTCAAAGGTTTCTACCAGGGAAGGTTTTCTTGGCTCTGTTTTGAGGGTAAATTACTTTTCAGGGGCACTCCATTATGCTGGGTCATGTAGGTGGGAAGTCTGACTACTCTGGGAGGTGCTGCATCAGTCTGAGAAATTAGAGGTGCCTGAAGGTGCAGGGATTTTAAACACAGTTTGTGCAGGGAAGATGTGCTAGCTGATGGCTCTTGGTGACAGGCAGCTTTGAGGTCTTTTAGATTTCATTAAGTGTCAAGTTTCATGTGAAATTGTAGCAGAGGAATGCTGAAGGTTGGGGCTGCAGGAGATGCAGTAACAGGTGTTTCAACTTGAGAGCTCTTGAAAGCTGCTTTCAAACCCGGAGAACTTCTGCTTTCAGCGATACTGCTGAAGACTGAAGAGCAAAGCTTCAATGATTAGAAGTTCAATGAGCAAAATTTAAATGAGGAGGAACTGTTCCTACTGTGTGTTGTGAACAACCTCAGCCAGTAAATAACAATCTTCTGGTCTTTGATTAAAACTTGCAGAAAGTGAGTTAGCTGCTTGAGAGCACAGAAACATCAAAGGTACCAGGCAGGACTGGAACAACCTCCTTTTAATGTCATTCCTGCTTTTCTGCTTCCTTACACTGTGGATATGAAGAGAAGAAATCCAGGGTTTTGAGACAAACCCACTTTCTGTGGAAGAACTGAGGAAAACCATTAACAGTAGTTAGCTTGAGCTAGAATTTGTTGTTTCTATTTAATAGTCAAGGTTGAAATCATCTCCTGATACTTGTTTGATTCATAACATGCTGAGGAGATAATCCTCAGGGCAAAGCAGGTGCTCTTGAAAATGAAGTCTGTAGATATCTGCAGCAGAGTAGGCTAAGCCTGGGCCCTGCACTGCAGCAGAAAATCGAGTGAGCTGTTTGTGTAGATCTGGAGAAGCTTGTGTACATGGGATAGGGCATCAGATGGTGTAAATGAGAAGCTCCAATAAGTTAATGTGATTTGTATCAGCTAAGGATCTAGCTGGCTATTTAAGTGATGTGGAGAGCTGAGTACCAGAAGAGCATCTGCCATTCCAGGTTAGAGGGCTGCTGGTGTCAGTAGCATGGCTTAGAATGAAACAGTATCTCCTGACACCGTCCATGGGAATAACATTTCTTTGTGACCCCATCTTGTAGTACCACTCAGTGCCTCAAAGCATGAATTTAATTTACCAGTGTGAGCAGAGCCTATTTCTGCAGCTTGCTGAGTTGTACGAGGTGGTAGCTGTTGCCTGAGCCTGGTGACAAACTTGCAAGTCAGCTGCCCTGAAATTGCTGGAGCTGGGGAGGATACTGTGGTTATTGACATGGAAGGAGCAAAACTCTTGCTCTGTTCAAAGCAGAGGCTCGAATCTATATAAATTGTCTCCTTACTCTCCCACCCCACAGAGGTGTTAAATGGTGCACTACGAGGTGTGTGCCCTGGGCTGGGTTTGTCTCAGCCTTTTGTCACAGCTCTGCTGTCATGGTCAGGAGCCACATTGTGTCGGCTGCAGAGTGCTGCCTCTTCTCTGTAATGAGCTGCAGCTCCTGTGTGAGCCTTTTCAAAAGCTGGGCCCGTACTGCTGCACTAATCCTGTGCTGTGGGGTGTGATGCTCTGCCAAAGATCTCCCTTTGCATCCCCACGGCCTGGGGCAGGCAGGCAGGCTGCAGAGCAGTGCCACCTGTTGTGCTTGCTCCTGTTGGCAGTACCATCGCTTTCACTGATGCTCTCGGTTTACTCTCCTACTCCAGCTCTTGCAAGTGGAATGGCCTGGTCCAAAATAAACACTCTACAGCTGTTATGAATGTGATCATAGAATTGGTGCTCTCAACATTGCTAGGTGGGTTTAAACAACAGAGGGGGTGGATTGAAGTGGAACTAGCTTGTATTTAAAAAGAAAAAGAAAGGCAAAAGCTGAGTCCTCTTTGGGGCTGTACATCTGTTTGTCAAATTCAGAAGTGTTTTGCTTCAAGGCAAAGTCCATAAGGTACTGACAACCAAGTTTGCTGCTGCTACCTTGAAATCAAAATGAAGCTGAAAATCACAGAACCAAATTAATCATCTTTGAGTTAATTCTTGCAACTAATACTCTATAAACACTTTAGATCCAAAGGGGATTACAGGCAAATACTGAGCTGATGGAGGAGTTTAAGGATGTTCTGAATTGCAAAGTAGGCATTTAGAAAGCATTTTTTTTTTTTTCAGAGCTGCACCTCTGGGCTTGGGAGCTCATGGAGGGAGGGATGAGGTAGTGCTTAGGGCAAGAAGCTAAGAGGAAATGAGACTTGGCTGAGCCTGGAGAGACTGAACGACAGCAGAAAGCCACCAGAAGAAGGAAGGTAATGGTGAAAACCCCTTTGGGTCTGCTCCATACCATCCTTTCCCTTGTAATGCCTCAGTGGTGTTTCCCACACTTGGTTTGTTCAATGACCATTAGGTTGCTGGGTACCATGGCTGAGTAGGTGCAAGACCTGGCTGCTCCTAGTCCAAATGATCTTGGACAAATGTCTTAACCTTTGTATGGATCTATTTACTCATCTGTGAAACAAACATCAGCCTTAGAAGGGAGCTGGAATCAACTGAACATCACTGAGTACTTGGGATGGCATTCTACTTTGGATCACTCTGTGAAACACAGTGGGGTATGAAATTATGTAATCATGACATGCTACAGATCACCTCATTTAATGTGAGAGCAGAGCCTACCTGTGCAATTTTTTTGTGATGGATGAACATAATTAGTGTGTTGCATAGCTTTTAGTGCTGTATCATGACAAGTATCTCCAGAAAACCAAATGCTAGAGTCTTTCTTCTACAAGACATTCTTGAGTTCTTCAACCTCTCTGTCCCTCCACTAGAGTCCACATGATTAATTGATAGCTCAATTTCCCAAAGACCAGTACATGAATCTAAAATCTTGGTTGTCCTCCTTGTTTAGGCACCTACCCAACGTTTATTAGAGGAGCTACTTCAAATACCTGTTACTTTGTTTTTCCCAGTATTTTGGAGCTTTTTCCCCTGTTTGAAATCCTTTGACTCCCCTATTATCATTTTTACCTGCTGTGACTTGTGGTGCAAGCGCCTTGCACAGTTAATTTCCTTGGATGATTTATTTACCAGTGACACAGCAGAGCCCTCGACATAGTAATTGCAATGATGTGATCATTCAAACATCAAAGCCAGGAGCCCCTGCTTTCTCATCTCCCTCTTGCTGCTGCAGTCCTCCCACTTCTCCCTTTGTGCTCTCTCTTTGTGCTTTATTTCTCTTGAGAAAGGGAAAACAAAACCTCATACCCAGATAAAAATGTGGGTGAGTGCTGGAGTAGCTTTCTGCACGCAGCTGCTTACAGGACTGGCTTTAGTCAAAGGGTACCAAAAAGCTGTGTAACATCACCTGGGCGTTTGCTGTCATCACGTCCTCTCTCTGACCCAGTGCTCGAACTGGCCGAGTCCCAGCAAGACAGGGGTTGTATTGCAGCTGGGCGTAGAACAGAGGCATGCTGCCCACGCTGGTCTTCCTGGAGAAGAACTGGGAAAGGTGGGGGTGCAAATGTGAGGAGAGGGGAGAAGGGAGACCCCCAGGCTGCCTCTAGCGGATGAGAAGCACCTGAGTTTGCATCTCCAGGAGTCAGCCAGGTCCTTTTGGAAGGGAGGAAGGAGCCTTTGATGGGCTGAGCAGCACCTGGCTGAGCTCCAGTCCTCCACTGCTCCCTGAGTACATTTTCTCTGCCTGCAGCTTCTGGAAGCCCTCTTTGAAGCCCGCAGCAGATTCTCTGCATAGCTGGACTGTGCAAAGGCTCCTTGCTATCTGTGTGTAGCTCTGTCTTCTTTGGTTGTCCTTGTTACCTCTGCTATGTGCATGGAGCCTATACCAGGCAGAAGTGATGCTCACCATGGCAGTGCCTGACATTAAGGTCTTCAGAGCAGTCACCAGTCCACTCCAGAGTGCACAGCAGATGTTTGGGTACAGCAATGGCTGCAAACTGGGGTCTGAGCATGTTAGTTAAACACAACTGTGCAGCTCTGAGAAGTGTTTTCCATTTTTGCCCTGTTCTCTTTGTCCTCATCCTTCATGTAAAATCAGAAAACACATCTTGCATGAGAAGATGACAGCTGGATGAAGCAATCAAAACAGGCTTTAGCAGCAAGGAATTTCAGTTTATGTAGAATCACAGAATGGTAAGGTTGGAAGGGACCTGAAGGATCATCCAGTTCCAACCCCCTGCCATAGGCAGGGACACCTTCCACTAGTACAGGTCACTCAAAGAATTCTCCAACCTGGCCTTGAACATCTCCAGGGAGGGAACAGCCACAACCTCCCTGGGCAACCTGTGCCAGTGTCTCACCACCCTTGCTGGAAAGAACTTCCTCCTGACATCCAGTTTCAGTCTCCCCTCTGCCAGTTCAAACCCATTGCCCCTTGTCCTGTCATTACAAGACCTTGTCAATAGTCCCTCCCCAGCCTTCTTGTAGGCCCCCTTCAGATATTGGGAGGCCACTATAAGGTCTCCTTGAAACCTTCTCTTTTCCAGGCTGAAGAGCCCCAACTCTTGTAGCCTGTCCTCATAGCAGAGCTGCTCCAGCCCTCTGAGCAGCTTCACTTTAAACCTGCATCAGTGGAAACTTTGGTACCTCAGGGCCCTTCACTGATCTGAGTGGGATTGGAGAGCTGATCTCTTCCATGCTCCCCTACTCCTCTTTCTGGTTTGAGTACACATCCTTTTGCTGTTGGTTCTTGCTCAACTGCAGGTGCTCCAACTCCTAAATTCAATGAGGAATATAGGGATGCTTTGGTCCTGAATATATAAAAAGATTGAGTTTGGAAGTGACTCCTCAGCAGAGAGCTAAATGTGCATATGGGGATTAAGGACCCCTTGGAAGCAAAAAGTCTGGCAGCACAGGATGTTGAACTGCAAAATCATTACTTAATGCATGCTGGTTTCCCCAATTTAAGCTGAAACCATTAATTAACTTGTTTTATGTGTTTGCACATCTCATTTAAGTGACTTTTTGTTATTTGGGAGAACTAAGAAGGGGGAAACACTGAAGGGGTGGAGGTACAGGGAAACATGGATATTTTTATTTTTTTTCATCCTTTGAAAAGCAGCTAGCATCTCCAGTCCCTGCTGAGAGCAGAGCAAGGAGATTCCCACTTCCTAGATGATGTGCTCTGGGATTCAGAGGGACCAGCTGGCCCAAGGCAATGCACTTACCCCTTGGCACAAGCTGCCTTTCTTCCCAGACAGCAGGAACCCAGGCTGCTGCTCCATTACGTGCTAATAGTCTGAGAAATGAAATGCAATTATGAGCTGGATGTTAAATGGACCTACAGGCTGCATCAGGAATCTCTTTCCAACAGCAACTGGAGCATACAGTAACCAAAAAAGCAGGATTATGGCAGGATTTTTTCTCTTTCTTTTTATCTTCTACTTCAGTATGTTTGCAGGGACCATTTGGAGGAGGTGGTGTGGCTCTGGATGGGGTACTGGGCTGAGATCTAGCTGTGCTCCCAGCTCTGTAACTTCTTTTTTTTTTTTTTTTTTTTTTTTTTTTTTGGGTGTTTGAGGACCAGGTATTGGCTCT
>VWZE01007085.1:157-22268 GCA_013396675.1 Eubucco bourcierii | reverse complement strand
ATTTAAGCTGAAACCATTAATTAACTTGTTTTATGTGTTTGCACATCTCATTTAAGTGACTTTTTGTTATTTGGGAGAACTAAGAAGGGGGAAACACTGAAGGGGTGGAGGTACTGTGAAACATGGATATTTTTATTTTTTTTCATCCTTTGAAAAGCAGCTAGCATCTCCAGTCCCTGCTGAGAGCAGAGCAAGGAGATTCCCACTTCCTAGATGATGTGCTCTGGGATTCAGAGGGACCAGCTGGCCCAAGGCAATGCACTTACCCCTTGGCACAAGCTGCCTTTCTTCCCAGACAGCAGGAACCCAGGCTGCTGCTCCATTACGTGCTAATAGTCTGAGAAATGAAATGCAATTATGAGCTGGATGTTAAATGGACCTACAGGCTGCATCAGGAATCTCTTTCCAGCAGCAACTGGAGCATACAGTAACCAAAAAAGCGAGANTTTTTTTTTTTTTTTTTTTTTTTTTTTTTGGGTGTATTCAGGCCACAGGTCTGCCACTTCCGGTGAGTGAGAAGAGAATGGGGTCCATGAGAAGTTCTTTGTAGTGATGGGCAAGCATTTATGATCCAGCTTTGAAACAAGGTGTTTTCTTGTTTTGGCCTGATACACTGGCTTGAAAATACATTCTGACTGGTGAAGCTAAGTACAGCTGCCTTTGCAGAAAGAGTTATCTGCCTTGACTTGCTCTAGGTCAAATACTGGAGAATCTGCTGCAGGGGGAGTGGTAGATGGATGATCTACAAACTGGTTCCTGAACACTGGAATACGAGCTGTAGCTGCAAGTGATACAGGTGGCTATGACCCTCTGTTACACCACTACACTTAAGCAAGGTATGCCTTGATGTATTTGGTAAGTGGAGAAGGGAAGTGTTTGGTTATTGAATCTTTTATTCAAAGGAGTAGCTGTTGAATATGATTCTACCTAATCTTTTTTTCATTGCAAAATACGTGAATTGTAACCCAGTCTTTGCAGAATCATCCTCACAGCGCACTGAGGCTGAACATTGTGGAGTAATTCAGCCTGTCAGGTTCAGCACTCAAGGATTGCCATCCTGGAGCAAAACAGGTTCTGTTCCTGTTGTGAATCAGGCTGCTGAGCGCTTCAAAAGACACAGTAAGAGTCCTGGGTGTGTCCTGTGAGGTCTTAGGGGTGGATAGAGCCCCCCTCTTTGAAAGGATGACAACAGATGGGGTGGAAGCAGTTCCCAAACAGAAGATGCCTGACTCTTCTGTAAGTGTTGGCTAGCTTTGCTGCAAGTTTTGGCATGGTGCATATCCTTAATCTCTTAGTGAAACCAGTAGGACCCAGAGGAGCCATCCTTTAAACTTCTCCTCATGTAACAAGAGGAAAGATTATGTTGAGAAGCGACTGCCTCCACCCTCTTCCAGGCTGGGGGTGGGGGGGGAAAGTAAAATAAATGAGGCAGGCTGTTTTCTCTTGCATCCAGAGCTGTAGAGCAGCATGGAAACTGCTCTTCCCAGCAGGGAATGCACAGTGGGGCGTGGAGAGAGAGGAGATGCTTGGTTGTAAGGGGTTTGTTTATGCCAGGAGCTTGGCTATCAGTCTGGGTGAAGGCAGATGGAAATGATTTCAAGGGACAGGAGCCAGCTGAAGGTTGCATCTTGATACAGAACAACTATGGACTGGCCACTCCTCAGAGGAAGTTTTTCTCCTAACCCCTGTGATTTAGTGATTTGCCTGTGCCCTAAGAATGGGTCTTTATACGCCCTTGTTGTCTGTGCACGAGGTTTTTAGGTACTGCTGCAGCTTCAACCCTCCCTGGGAATGATGGGGAGTGATGATCTCCACAGTGTTTGCAGCTTTTAAAAGCTTGTGACCCTTTGGGCTTTGTTCTCTCTTCTTACATCATAAATTTTCAAACTCTTGGAGTCTTGATACCATAAGAGCTGTTCTCCCTTTGCTACATTTTGCAGAATTGTCAGGGTTGGAAGGGATCTTAAGGGTCATCCAGTTCCATCCCCCCTGCCATAGGCAAGGGCACTTTCAACTAGATCAGGCTGGCCAGAGCCATATCCAGTTGGGAGTGTTAAGAGGGTAGCTGAGAAGCTCCTGGAGATAGGAAATTCAGAAGGCACATAGGAAAGAAGCCCAAGTGATGATAACTTCATAATGCATTATTTTTACTACTTTTTGTATTCTTATCCAAGGCAAAGCTTTATCTTCTGTCCCATTATTATCTGATTCCCTGTGAGTGACTTAAAGCAAGATTTCAGAAGTGTTCATTTTATCTAGTAGATGCTTTTTCTGACCTCCAAACACAGACATTGGTTCTGGAAAGAAAGTTTTGAGGGCAGATTCCTATAGCTTCAGTGGACTGCACTATGAGACCAGCTTTGAGCCTGTCTGACAGGATTGTCCACATTTGTATTTGTAGGTGATATGGGTAAGTAATGTGCTGCTGGAGGGGACTGCTCCTCTCCCCACCTTCCCCTGCAGTAGGAGCTATGTTAAGTGGAGTTCTCCAAGATCCTGTTCTTTTGGTTTTTTTGGGTTTGGTTTTTTGGGGTTTTTTTTGTTTTGTTTGGTTGGTTGGTTGGTTTTTTTTGCTAATAGAGCTGTAACTTCGATGCACATCCCAAAAAATAAGCAGAACCCACAGAGGAAATTTCACTTTGTCTCGGAACGAGTATTTTGCACTTTATATGCATCTCTCATTTTATCATCTGTGCAGTTTTGTTTTTCCTCACCACTCTCTAGCCCATACTATGTGTCAGTGTTAGTACTAAAAGGAAATAAAGATCAGCAGGTGGTGGAGGGAGTAGCTGTTTTTCCAGGCTGAATTCAGCTGTAGCTGTGTGTGTAGGGCAACACCGGCGGAGTGGTTCAGCAATGTGATTCAGGGTGCGAAGAGAGGTCAGTGCAGCAGTTAGAGAAACCCTCTCCATTCATACCTCCTGCTTAAACCCACAGCCCAGGCTGGTACGTGGCCTTCCCCACAGGAAAGGGGGAGAGAGCAAGTCTGTGAGCTGTAGGCTAAAACCATCAGATAAGAGGCTTTGCAAACAGAAGGGACTGTTTTGAATCAAATGCTGGAAGGGAGAGTGAAAGGAATTGGGGGCTCGTGTGCTAGAAAGATGACTCACTGCTGTTGTCATCAATGTCTCCTCTTACAGGATTAGTGACTGCTGCCCAAGAACATGATAATTTGACAGGCTCTAAATTGAACACAGAAGTCTCCAGCTGGAGAATCCATAGCTAAGGCACAGGGCGCTGTGGGGTGTCACCTTGTTTCTCCACCAAGGTCCTCCTGCCACTTGGGCCAGGGCTGTGGCAGAGCTGCTCCTCAGAATGTTGCAAAGGGTGCTGCAGGCTGTGAGGAGCTGAAGAGTTGCCAGCTCTGTTTGCTGGAAAATTATAAACACCAGAAACCCCAAGGGATTACATTGGGGATTAATTAAACTGGTGCAGAGAAAGAGAGAAGTGAAATTTGCAGTCTTTTTTTGGGGGAGGAGAGCAGCTCTGTTCCTAAAATGCCTGGCATTATGGGAAGCTACATCAGGAGGATGCTACCAGCTGGACTTGTGCAGTCCTGTGGCAGAATCTTTTCCTCCTTTTTGCCCCAGTAACTGTGAGCTTGTGTGCCTGGTACACTGCTACTGCAAACCAACCTGTCCATGCTGGGGTACATATTGGGTGTGTGTTGTTCCCAGGCCCATAGCAGGCCCCTGCTTTCTTTGAGGTGCAGCATAACATGTAGGCACAGCTCACTGTCACTGAGTCCAAATCTTGCTTTTGTGGAAAGTTGTTCTAGCAGTAAGAGTGGAGTAATGCTTTGTTTAGAAGGGGGCTTCTTGGTAGCAAAACAGGTGGAAAGGAAGGCAAGTGAGAAAAATTACTTGAAGTCAGCCCAAATGACTGGAGTCCAGCTTTTAATTTGCTAGGAGGTGGTCATCACTGACCTGGGGAGCTGGGAGTGCAGCTGCAGCTTTCTGCTCTGAATTCTGCCTGTCCCAGCCCTCACCCAGATAACTTCCCAGCTTGCATGGAAAGTAACAGCTCATTAATACAAGGCTACATCTCTGGGCAGGAGGTTTCCCAGGGCAGCCTGTTCTGGTTCTCTGCATTAAATTTTGCTCTGCTGGAAGGAGATAAGTGTTTGTGTTTGAAAATGCATGGCCACAGGCCCTCGAGCTCCTTCTGCCAGGCTGCTGTTTGCAGTGGGCAAGGCTGAGGCACACCTGGCCCTTGCTTTAATTGTTAGGACAGGAGCTGCTTTGTATAATTTGTCCAGTTCTGATGAACAGCAATGTGACTGGTGTTGATGGGAACTGTTGTGGACCCTTCCTGGTTAATGGGTGGCAAGTAATGGAGACAATGATTGGACCTGGTGATCCTGAGGGTCTTTTCTAACTGGAACATTTCAGTGATTCAGTGAGACTGGGACTTCAGGGTCTTTGTTTCCCCCCCAGTGTGATGAGATGGGAGAAGAGCTCCTAACAACTTGAGCACGGCAGCTACCCTTGTGTGCCCCACTGCAATATGGGATGAACCTTGAGCCTAGTAACCCAAGGAGGGGTCTCCTAACACCACATTTTCTGTTGGGTACACAGAGGATGTTTTTCTTTCTCCATGTGATGTAAACCCTTCCCAGAAACGGCACCACCATGATAACTCCAGGCCACAGACTGCTGAGATTCCCTGTCTAATATGAAATGAAAACCTATTGTCTTGCTGGGCTCCTAGCATGTCCCCGTGGGCTCTGTTTCATGCATCTGGGAGTGAGACCAGCTTGGGATGAGCTGGGAGTAGCTGGGATACGGCATCTCCCAAGGGTGTCAAGTGAGTCAGCACATGAGTGGACTCTCATCACTGTGCTGTGGATTCTCCTCTTCTCCCCAGCTGATGCAAGATGCATCCTGATGCAACTTCAGTACATTTATAGTACATTTATCTTTTTATCCCCCATCCCTTTTTTTTTTTTCCCCTCAGAAATCAGAAGGGCCCAAACCCAGCCCTAACTTTGGCTGTATCATGTAACAGAAGAAAGCTAAAAGTTGTCTTGTGAACCTCACCACCGCTGCACGTTTCATCCCTGCCTGGTTAGAGAACACCCTTTAGAGGATATAACACTACATGACAAGCAACAGCTGAGTCATGGTTCTGCAGGAACATCATTTGTACTCTGCTCAGCTAACATGGCAAAGACTTCAAATTGTGCTGTGTATCAGAAGAGCCTCTTCAGAAATTGTGTGCAGCAACTCGAGCCAAGATCCTTGCTGCCTTGCAGGGTGCTGCAGATTAACGTTACTGTAAGATTGGGCTCTTACCACCTTCTCAACCCTTTAATTACAATAACATGGAACAAAAAAAAAAGAATTAGTTAAAAATAACAACTCTCAAAAGCCCAGTTTGTCTTTTTATTAGACTTGTCCTCACTTTCTCTGCTGTTCTGATAAGAAGGATATTCTCCCTCTGGGATGGAGCACATAAACTGGGATGAAACTCATTTGTTGGGGCACTATGTGTTAATTAATTTCTAACACTAATCCCTTCCCCATGCACTGTTTCAGTTTTCTTCCTTTTTTTTTTTTTTTTAAGATGGAATAAAATCTTCTTCTAAGGTGAGGGTGGGCTGGTTTTGTTGTGTTTTTCATGGAGAGAGTGGTCAGGGACTGCAACGAGCTGCCCAGGGAGGTGGTGGAGTTACCAACCCTGGATGGGTTTGAGGGTCGTTTGGATGTGGTGCTTAGGGGTATGGTTTAAGGTGAATCTTGTAGAGTAGGGTTCTAGGTTGGGCTTGGTAATCCTGAGAGCCTCTCCCAACCTGCACGTTTCTGTGTGATTCTGTGTTGTAAAAGGAAGAAAGTTCTGTTGTGCCTGTTGAACCCCAGGGCTGGAGAAGGTTATGGCTAACCCTGTTAACCCTGTGCAGTGCATCGAGGGGGAGCTGGGAAGTTTCCAGAAAGCCCATCCACAAGATGTGGAATTTAAGACTCAGCTGAATTGTTACCATGACCCTCAACTATTGTAAGACCAGACTGGAAGATGCTTTGAGCAGCCTTGTCTAATGGGATGTGTACCTGTCACTGGCAGAGGGGTTGGAACTAAGATGATCTTTAAGGTCCCTTCCAACCCAAAGCATTCTATGATTCATATGATTCTATAGCTCTGCTATGGGAACAGGCTGAGAGATGGGGCTCTGCAGCCTGGAGAAGAGAAGGCTTCCAGGAGACCTTAGAGTAGCCTTCCAGTATCTGAAGAGGCCTACAGGAGGGCTGGGGAGGGACTGTTGACAAGGTCTTGTGATGTCAGGACAAGGGCCAATGGGTTTGAACTGGCAGAGGGGAGATTTAGACTGGATGTCAGGAGGAAGTTCTTTGCAGTGAGGGTGGTGAGGCACTGGAACAGGTTGCCCAGGGAGGTTGTGACTACTCCCTCCCTGGAGGTGTTCAAGGCCAGGTTGGACGAGGCCTTGAGTGACCTGTGCTAGCGGGAGGTGTCCCTGCCTATGGCAGGGGGTAGGAACTGGCTGAGCTTTGAGGTCCTTTCCAATCTTACCATTCTATGATTGCAGTCTCTTGCTGGTGTGATTCTCCTGAGGGCTGGCTGAAGGAGATGATCCCATGTGACGCTGGCATGGAGGTGTTTCTGTCTGCTCAGGCAGTTCCCATAGCCTGTGCTGAGCATGGAATTACTGGAATCACTGCCAGGTATTGGGTTTTATTGAGGGGAGTGGAAAAAGCCCCAAGAGCCTCCACGTACACTTTATAAATTGTCTTTTTAGGATCAAGTGAAGCACTCTAGCCTCTGGGCAATATGGACTGGCTTTCCTTTAGACTTTCCTAGACATCTGATGGGAGAAATTTTGGGTTTAAGTGGTCCCTGTAAACTGATGGGAAGTTTGCCATTCAAGCTGGGGAAGACATGAGCTCTTTCTGTGATCTTTCAGTGATGAAGTGATTATTTCTTTTCTTTTTCTTTAGTCCTTTCTCTCACTCAGCAGTTATTCCTGGCTGCCCCTGCATCCTGCTTACTTAGCTCTGGCCATTCTTTCAGAATCAATATGTGCTGCTAAATTACTGGAGTTAGAGAACAAAATCCAAAATCCAATCTGAGGTTTTGGCATGTGAGTATTGCTTATGAAGTGAGAGGATGGTCTTTAATTCAAACCAGGTTGCTTTCTCATTTCTGATCCATACATAAGTGTCTGTATGAGTGAAAATCCCTGTTGGAGAAGATGTAAAATAATAATGAGCATTCCTGGAAAAAGGGCTGATTTTTTCATTGTGTCCAGGTACCTAAGCTACTGCAGATGTCACCAGCAGTGACTTTATTTGCTGCCCTGCAAGCTGTTTCCCACAGTGAGATTGCACTGGGCTCACTTTCCAGTAACAGAGTGACTTCTGTCCTATCATCTTCCTGTGATTTCAGGTGGGTTAAGGGATGGGCTGGAGGAAAAAAAAAAAAAAAGTGTCTGAGACAAAGTCCAGCTTGCCAACATGCTCTTAAAATGCACCAATAAGGAGAACATGAATTGTGTAGTGGCTGTGGAAAGCAGAGATTTCTCACAAGGAATTTCTGGGATATGGCATGTTTCAGCCCTTAAAACCAAGTAGGCATTTGGGATGCATCCTGGATTTGTGTGGAATTGGGGGTATGGAGGCCTTGAAGAGCTGAGAGGAGCTTATAAAACAAGGTAGAAAATCATCCTCTCCTTTAAAAGTACATATTCTCTTTTGTGGTGCACTTTAAATTGTGTTTCTTTCAAGCCTGAGAACAGTTTTCATAGAATCCTAGGAATGATTTGGTTTGGGTTGGAAGACTCCCCCAGAGGCCATCTAGCTCAACCTCCTCTGCAGTGAGAAGGGACATCCTCCACTACATGAGGTTGCTCAGAGCCTTGTTGAGCCTGACCTTGAATATTTCCAGGCATGGGACCTCAGCTACCTCCCTGGGCAACCCATTCCAGTGTTCTGCCACCCTCAAGGTAAAGAACTTGCTCCTAACACCCATTCTAAACCTGCTTTTCTTTCATTTCAAACCATTTCCCCTCATCCTATCACTGCAAACAGTCTCTCTTCAGCCTTCTTGCAACCCACTCCAGGTACTGGAAGGCCACTCTCAGGTGTCCTTCTCTTCTCTAGGTTGAACAATCCCACGTTCTTCAGCCTGTTCTTCTACTAGGTAATGGTTTGTGAAGGCTTTTGGCTACAGTAGAACTTTGGTAATTTGGTCAGTTAAAACTGCTGAAAAGAGCTGAAGTCATCCATGCAGCTGTGCTGTACTCAAGCTCCTTCAGAACCTGCTGTTGGCACTGGAGGATCTGATCCAGCACAGAAAGGCTCCCAGTGACTCCAGTAAGCTTTGGGTCAGGTTGTTGGTCCCTTGCACACTATCCGAAGAGGGTCCATTGGGAATGTTTGATTTGGTTAACTATTGATATAAGCAAATCAGTTCCACTGGAGGTTATTAGTGATGAGAGCTTGCACTATCTACCTCAAGTCACAGCGACAGTGGACAAGGGAAGGGCAGCTGATGTCATCTACCTGGACCTGAGTAAAGCATTTGACTCTGTCCCACATGACATCCTGGTCACCAAACTGGAAAAGCATGGACTTGATGGATGGACCACTCGCTGGATAAGGAATTGGCTGGATGGTGGAACCCAGAGAGTGGCGATCAACGGCACAATGTCCACCTGGAGACCAGTGACAAGTGGTGTCCCTCAGGGGTCAGTGCTGGGACCAGTGCTGTTTAACATCTTTGTCAGTGACATGGACAGAGGAATGGAGTGCACCCTCAGCAAGTTTGCAGATGACACCAAGCTGTGTGGCACAGTCGACTTGCTAGAGGGCAGGGATGCCATCCAGAGGGACCTGGACAGGCTGGAGAGTTGGGCCCAGGCCAACCTGATGAAATTCAATAAGGCCAAGTGTAAGGTCCTGCACCTGGGTAGGCACAATCCCAAGCACAAATACAGGCTGGGTGGTGAATGGCTGGAGAGCAGCCCTGAGGAAAAGGACCTTGGAGTCTGGGTTGATGAAAAGCTCAACATGAGCCTGCAGTGTGCACATGCAGCCCAGACAGCCAACCGAGTCCTAGGCTGCATCAAGAGAAGCGTGGCCAGCAGGGCAAGGGAGGTGATTCTGCCCCTTTACTCTGCTCTCGTCAGACCCCACCTGGAGTACTGTGTGCAGTTCTGGAACCCTCAGCACAGGAAGGACATGGAAGTGTTGGAGCGGGTCCAGAGGAGGGCCACAAAGATGATCAGAGGGCTGGAGCAGCTCTCCTATGAGGACAGGCTGAGGGAGTTGGGGCTCTTCAGCCTGGAGAAGAGAAGGCTTCGAGGGGACCTGATAGTAGCCTTCCAGTATCTGAAGGGGGCCTACAGGAAGGCTGGGGAAGGATTATTTACAAGGTCCTGCAATGACAGGACAAGGGGCAATGGGCTTAAACTGGCAGAGGGGAGATTTAGACTGGATGTTAGGAGGAAGTTCTTTACAGTGAGGGTGGTGAGGCACTGGAACAGGTTGCCCAGGGAGGTTGTGGATGCTCCCTCCCTGGATGTGTTCAAGGCCAGATTGGATGAGGCCTTGAGTGAGCTGTACTAGTGGGAGGTGTCCCTGCCTATGGCAGGGGGTTGGAACTAGATGATCCTTGAGGTCCCTTCCAACCTTACCATTCTATGATTCTATGAAATCCCTATTCCTGTGGTATTTCCTAATAGGATAATAGATTGTTGCCATACAAAGGCAATTACACCCTGGTAAGAATTTACCAAGACAATAAACACTTAAATACACAGAATAAATCTACCAGCAATGGGGTTAGATCTCACAGCTTCTGGCAGGCATGAAGTAGCTTAGCATCTGAGGCATTCTTGGGCAAAAGGGAGACTTCCCTGGGGACAGGGGATGTAGCTGTGGCTGTTATTGCTGCAGGTTCATCAATTTGTACTTGCCTGGGGTAAGCTGGTAAAGAAAATGTGGGCTGTTTGTTATTAATTTCTGCCACCTTTTTTTTCTTTTTTCCCCAGTTGTAGGTAGCTGAATAATTTTCTGTCTCCTGGGTTCACGGAGACAAGCTTAAGGGTTTCGGTGGGAAACCTTGGTGAAAAGTTGACACTTCCATGGAGAAAACCACCAAAAGAGGGGTTAAGTGTTGGTGCTGGTGGTCTGGTTTGAGCTGGCAAGGTGTTAGGAGCAAAATGTGTTCCTCTGTTTGAGTCCAAGCTCGTGTCTGAGCCACACCACATCCGTAGGATAGGATTCATAGGACTATGCCATCTTTTGTGCAAATGTATGGGTTTCTCTGGGAGCCATGCAAGAGGTCCAGGGTGATGCTCTCTGCTCGCAGAGGTTTGGAGCCGTGGAGCCAAGCTGTGCGCCGGCTGCCCTCTAGTGAGATGCTGCCCAAGATAAATCACGGCAGGAGCAGAGATCATGGCTCTCCACCCACAGCCTCTTAAAAGTTGAGAGCTGTGAAGTCCTCTTAATCTCGATCTGATGCTGCTCCACTGTCGTGGTAGGGATCTGACAGATAAGCAGTTAGTGCCTGTCGGGAAAGGCAGGGGAGTTGTGCAGAATTTAACCACATCTGGAGAGCATCACTGCAGAGGGCTGGCAGCTGCTGTGATGCAATATCAAACCTCTGCATTTCCACTGCCTGTTGCGGCTCTTCCTGGCCCTGCTCAGTGCTTTTTGGTGTGACCTGCAGCACTGCTGGAGATTCACCCTGGCTCAGCTGAAGAGTAGTTTTCCTGCACCAGAATTCTCTCCCTATAATAAAATCGTAGGGTGGCATTTAACAGCAGCAGGAGGGAACAGATGGTGCCAGGGCAGTGTGTGCACCCTGTGTGCAGGCTGCTGCTGTGCCCTCACTGGGGCTGTGCTTCAATCCTTCCCCCAGTCATGCTGCCCCACAGGGCAGGCAGCTGGCACTGTGTGCAGGTGCCCTTCCGTGCCAGTCACACAATTTAAATGATGGGAAAGGTTTTGCTTTGTCTCCCTAAGGAAGGGATACTTCAGGGTGGGCTTTCTATCACAGGCTGCAGGGGTTGGAAAGGACCTTACCTAGCCCAATCCCACCTTATCTAGTCCAACCCCCTGTGATAAAGCAAGGTCATCCAGAGCAGGTTGCACAGGAACATAGCTAGGTGAGTTCTAAAACTCTCCAGAGAAGGAGACTTGACAACCTTGCTGGGCAGCTGGTTCCAGGACTCTATCATCCTCAAAGCAAAGAAGTTTTTCTCATGTTGAGGAGAAACTTTCTGTGTTTCAGTTTGTATTCACTGCCCCTCATCCTGTCACAGGGCAGCAGAGAACAAATTGGCCTCTTCTTCTTGAAACCCAACCTTAATGTATTTATAAACACCAATCAAGTCCCCTCTCAGGCTGCTCTTCTCCAGGCCAAATAACCCCAGGTCTCTCAGCCTTTCCTCCTAAGAGATTAGGTCATTCTTAGTCATTCTTGTAGCCCTTTGCCCTGTGTTTCTCTGGCTGTTTGTGTGTTGTAGCAATCATAGTGGGTACATATGTGGAGAAAGGTGGAAATGGTGTGAGTCCTGTCTGACAGCTACATCACCACTGTTATCACTTCAAGTCAAAATGCAATTATTCAGATGTGGTAGGCAACCCTGAAATCCTTGGGGGTTGCCCAAGCAGTGTGTTGTCAAGTTGTATGTACAAGGATCCTCAAAATCATGAACAAAGTGTCTTGCAGCCTGCTGAGGAGAAAACCAAAGCAGAAGATCTGGGCAGCTTTGGATGGGTTTATTGCTAGAGTTGCCCTCTCTAAAGAGCAGGTGTGTAGATGCAGGAGGGGCATCACAGCAAAATTCACCCACAAGGTGAATTGGATGGTTTCCCTGCATGAGAGCAGGCACTGGTGCCCTAGGCTGTGGCAAGACCGGTCCTGCAGCAAAAGGGAGCTGCTGATTTGAGGAGCTGCTTGTTGGTGATACCTGAGGGGTGCAGGGGGGAAGGCTGGGTAAGGGGAGTTAGAAGAGCTTAGTCAGGATGGGTTCGTTGAAAGGATCTGCTCCAGTCTGACTCCTATAATTAGGTAGCAATTCCTTGGAAAGACTCCATTAATCTAATAGAAGGAAGGATTATGCAGGGATGAATTTAAAAGACATTAAGCAAGGTTGGGTTTGCATCTGGAATGAACCAAGGCATGCAGTAGTCACAGCTGCTAGAGTGAGAGGCACCAGAGGCATCAGGGAGCCATGGTGCTGTTCAAGCTGTGCACCAACGTTCTGGTGATATACCTGTTTTCATCTGTAATCCATATCTGCTATCAACAGGTTTGGGACAGGGAGGTTGTCCTGTATGGCTCTGGGTAGGTAAAAATCTGGGAAACCGTACCCTTTTAGGATGCATGAAAGTTTTGTAAGGGAAAACAGATACTCTGTCCCAGGTAGAGACTGGATAAAAAGAGGAGGAGTGAAATAATGGAAGGATGAAATACAGACTTAACGTGGAAAAGTAAAGCTTGAGCAACAGCAGAACTACAGATGTGAATTGACAAGTCCAATAGCATACCAGAGGGACATTCATGCAGAAGTGCTTTAAGATGTATTAAATCCAGAATGCCAAAACCTGAGTTGAGCATTGTAGGTGCTGTAGGCCAAGCCACTGGCTCCTTAGATGGTACTGATTCTGCACTTTAGGGATGAATGGTGAAGTAGGTGAATTTCTCCCCAAACAGCAACGGTTCTCTACCACTAGGCAGTGACAGCTGAAATGCAGTGAAGGACAGGGTTGAAACAACAAAGACTGAGACAGTGAAGAGCTTGATTTCTTCCTAGGAACTCATTTTATTGGGAGAAAAGTGGCCTGAGATCTGTCCTTGGTCTGAGCTCCTTGAACTACCTTGAATAGGTGTAGGCGCATTCCTGATGGAGTCCAGGGGGAACCTCCAGCCGCAGGTGGGCTCCTGGTTTCTGTGCTCACTCCTACCTAATGCAACTGGGCTGGCTCAGCTGGGATCAAGCTTTCCCTTGGCTCAGAACCACAGCAGCCAGTTGCTATGTGTGTTGGTGCACTTGTGTGGTGCACTCTGTATGCAACAAAACAGCTACTGAAACCTGCAGCTGTGGGAACCAAGATATTTAAGGCATTAGAACAGTGCCCTGAACTGTCCTTAGAGCTCAGGTGAAACTACTTGAAGCGTTCATGGATGCTCTGCTTTCCTTTCCCTGGCAAGTCAGGAAACAGAGGCTGGTTATTTGTAAAGTGACACTGGTTATCTTGATTCCTTGTAGTCTGTGTGATAAGAGAAGTGGAAACAAGACTCTCCATTCCTGGCTCTGAGCAGTAGAAGAGGAGGTACATGCATGTGAAACAATTTGGGAGAAGGAAGCAGAGTTTGTTTTGTTCTAGCTTTGGCATTGATTGAAGTTCCAAATCCTGTGGTGTTCTTGTTTTGGTCATCAGAATGTTCCCTTTGAAAATGGTTTGGTTAAGTGAAAATCTTAAATCCTACAAAACAACTTTCCCTTTTTTTCCTCCCTTTCTTTCCAAGCTGGGACAGGAGCAGACACATGACTTAAACATCTCCTGTGCCTAGCTGGCCTTCAGCATAGGCAGCAACAGGCTGAACCAGTTTGCTCATTGCTTTGTCTTCTGACAGGCGCTCTCTTGTCCCGGGGAGCCCTGGGAGGTGCTTGGCCTCTTCTCCCAGTGCTGCAGGAATTCCCCTGCCTCCAGTCACCAGCTCTGGTGTGGTGGTGTGTGGCCAGCAGCCTTCTGCTGGTGACAGCCCCACACAGAAGGCTTTGCAGAAGACCCGAGTTGGAGCACGGAGCAGAGCATCCGGATAGAGAGTTGAGCACAGGTTTTTATGGTGTGTGGCAGAGGGTTGGGTGTGCAAGCAGCTTTCATCTCCAGAAGGTACCCATCTCCTGAGTCTCAGGTGAGAAAAACTTGTTTGATTTGATGAGTTGCTAGACCCTGGAAGACTGTTACAGCTTTCTGAGTTTGGGGGGGTGAGGGGGTAGGGAGTGTTCCTGTGACTGGTGGAAGTGCTCCTGGGAGCTCAAGATCAGAAGGGACTGAGCACAAAGTGTATTCAGAAATCTTCTCCCAAGCCTACTTTGTTGCCACCCACTTCTGGTGTGGTTCCCAGTGCATCTATTTGGCCACAATGTCTACTGTGGATGTCAAGGGGACAGAGGTTTCAACCACGTGGAGAAGCTGTCCTGCCTTGGGCTGGGAGCTGGAGGCTGCACTGAGAACCTCGCAGGCTGAAAGTGTTTGCTACTGCAGCAGCAGCCAGCACTGCTCCAGGCTGTGGTGGGCTTTGCTGTTCTTACTGAGCACAGAGCCTCAAAAACTCTTCTGCAGGTAGAAGAGGAGGGATGTGGGGAGAGTCTGGGGTCTGGGATTTGCCCTGTTGCCTGCTAGGTCTGTACCCAACCAAGGGAGTTGCAGAATGGGGCAACTCATCCTCAGCTGAGCACTGGCAAGACTCTGCAACCACAGTGCTGCATCTGGGCACCCACTGAAAGCCCCTGAGGACATTCACCTTCAGGGTCTGCTCTGTACTGAGCTTCCTGGTGCTTTGGTTACTGTTTGAGGTGTACTCGAAACCCAGAAGTCAGAAGCTCCCTGATTAAGGGCTGAAAATTTCACATATTCTTGTGCACAAGTCTCTCAATGTTTCTACATCTTCAGACTGAGATTTGGCTGCTTTTCTCCTTCTCATTCATCTATTAGAATGGAAAATCTTGCAGTAACCCTTGGACTATTCAGAAAAGAAATTGCTGATCTAAATGTGCTCTGGCATGAGCAGAAGCAGCTGGAAAATGTGCTATCTCCTGCAGTATTTTTAGGCTGTGGAGCATCATCAAGGGCAATTCACCAGAGCTGGCACTGTGAGCCTGACCTGAATGTCAGGAAATAAATGGTCTGGCCGTACCTTTCGACAGGGTACCCCCCAAATCTGCAACGGGCAGGTGGCAGGTGCCTTACTGTGGTGAGAGATGTTGTGGCCACCAGCTCAGCTGTACCTCCAAAGGTCTGTGTGAGTGTAAGTCTGCTCTGGAAGCTGGCAGGAAGCATATTGAGGAACAGATGGTGCTGTGCTACAACTTTATCTGCTGTAAGACAGTAGCTAGCAATACAGCAAAGACTTGTACTCCAGTGGCTGCTGCATTCTTGTGAAGGGTTTTGAGCTAACAATGGGAAGGAGAAAGGAGTAAAGGATACCATATATAAATATTTCTAGTTTGCAGGGGTTTGGGGGGCTTGGTGGTTTGTTTTGTTGGATTTTTTGTTTGATGTTTTGGGTTTTTTAAGGGGGTTGTGTTTGTTGCTTTTTGTGTTAGTGTGAGTCAGTTGGGTTTGTGGTTTGTTGTTTGGTTTGTTTTGGTTTTCCTATTCCCAGAGGATTTGGAAATGCAGCATCCTCTTGCTTTTGTTTTCAAATCCCCAGATATGTTTTTGTGTGAATCCTAGGAATGAGTTGTGTTCTGTGATGTCTGTGCTGAAGGAGCTTGCTGCCTTTGTGCAGAACGGGCAGGTGTGCCTGTGTCCTGCCAAGTCAGCACATGAGGAGCAGTGGGAAGGACAGGGCTGTGTAGGGAAGGGACAGTTCCTTTTGTTTGTGCCCCTGACGTGAGATGCTCTGCTCTCTATATGCATCCTGTGGTACTTTGGAGCCCCTTTCTCTACCCTCCAAGATGCCAGTCCCAGAGTTTTTCTCACTCTAAAACTGATGCCTGTCTCCTGACTGTTTCTCCAATGTTTTTTCCTTTCTGTAGTCCAAATATCCTTATCTGCTTCCCTGAAGGATATAGGGGGTAAGGAGCATGCATCAGCTTCAGCTTTGTGGATGCTGAAGATGGTACAGTACCTGGTGAGCCTCTGATACCTGTAGACAACAGTGTTCTGTACTGGGAGGGGCAGGTGCATGTAAGGAGAAGGAAGTTTGGTCTCCCTGTTCCTTGTATAGCTTTTCAAGACTTGAGAAACAGGTATATGGGAGAAAAGGTAACCAGACTGGGTGTAACAGGGCCCAGTCAGCGGTAGTTGGAAGTCCTTTCTCTCTCCTGAGGAGGAAGAGGTGGACCAAGCACTCTGGTTTCCCTAGGCTTGATGTCCTCCATCCTCTCCTCTTCCAACTATATGCACAGGATAGGATCAGGGGTCCTGTGAAGCATCCTGCAGGAGCAGCCAGGTGGGATGGTGTGACCTGCTGAAACAAGCAGGCAAAATGCTTAGTGTGCTACAGTTCTGGCCAGTAACCTGAATGAGAATAGCTTTTTATTTTCCTTTTTAGATGTCAATTTGATCCTCTCACCTCAGAAAGGGCCTAATGTGAGCACTCCAGCTCTGTATCCAAGCATCCTCTTCCTGCTCCAAATGGCTTCCTTTTACTGGCTAAGCCCTCATGTCCTCTCCAAGGAGGAGAGGGGGAAAAATGCCTGGTAATTTTGCAGCCTTGGCAGATGAGGAATCACGCCCGTGAAAACAAACACCCGTTAATTAGGACCATGAAATGCTGATTGAATCACAGCTCTGACTATGTCGAGGGCAGTTAGCAAGCCTGCTTTATATCCCAAAGGGATGAAATTATAAAGCAATGAGGATTTTTCTTTTAGGAAACCATTTCAGCCACTCCTACCCATCTATTTTAAAGTTTCTCTGCCAACAGGTACTGCTCAGTCGCTTCCTTGTTTCCACTTGAAGTATGAGGGGGAGACTGAAGTTATTGCCTTGGATAATTGTTAACAAATGCTGGATCCTCATTTGTGCCCATTATAGCAGCAATAACTTTTTAAACCATATGAATGTTCTCAGATTGACCCCCATTGGGGAGTTTATGTTGTTGCAGAATAGCCAGAAGAGAGATGAGGAGACTGTGGGGAGCCAGGCTGGGGTAAAGCCCTGCTCCCAACATGTCTGCTTGGCTTCCCTCTGTGCCAAAGTGATTAGGGAAAAGTTTAGAGGGGTTAAAAACCAGAACAGAACGTTGGATCCAAACTATATTTAAAAGGGGGCTGTAGGCTGAAGGTAAGTTTTAGCAGCCTGCACTATCATCAACTCTTCATTAAAGTCCACTCTCCCTTTCTGCCATCACCTCTCTGTTCTTAGTCTCCCCAGAAAACTGAGCAGAAACCAAGTGACTCTGGCTTAGCAGCAGGCTGGGGCAACTCACTCCTCTGTAGCCATGTTCTCACCTTCTACATATACTGCCATAAAGGGTTGCACAGTTTTATCTGCTGTATCTGGCCACAACCACCATCAGGGGTGACAGATGTGCAGGCAAGTGGGGAGCTGGGGTGGGTGAGACCCCCAGTGCTGTGCCACGCATCTGGTGGGGGACTTTGAGAAGAAGAGACATGAGGAAACTTCACCTGGCAGGAATATAGCTCTGTGTCCAGTACCTGCTGGGGGTGAGGTCCTTCTGAGCTAAATGGGTTGACTCAGCAGCTGGCTGTGGCCATCCCACCCTGCCCTCTATCACCACTTCCTTTTTCATTGTTTGTGTGCCTGACCTTCCCCCCGACGTCACCACTCCTTCCCTGGGGCACCTGATAGAGTCAGTGATGGCATCAAGCCATTTTCTAGGTGCATGAGGCTTTTTTGGCTTTTTGTTTGACTTTTTTGGTTGGGTTTTTATTTAAAGAGAGGGAAAATTGGACCAGGATTCCTTACTTATGTTCTTGAAGGGGCTTGGCTCAGCTTGAACAGGCAAAATGCATGTTATCTGAACTTGGCCTCTACTCCTTGGCAAGAGGGACTTTGAATTTCTGGAGTATCAGTGGAGATTGCTTCTCAGAATAGTGAAAAGTTTTAAGGGGAAATTCAAGGGTGGTGTCTGGAGGACTGATCTGTATGGTGGCTCCAGAAGGCATTTCATAATATATGAGGCAGAGTTATAGCTCGGGCTTTCCACATCTGAATGCTCAGAGAGAACTGAGTGATGACAGGAGGAGCTGTGGCAGTCACTGTTGGGGGCCAGAGCGTTGGTGGGGCAGCTTGTGGAGCTCTCAAGGCATGTTGGACCTCACTGCAAGCCTTTTGAGGGCAGCTGGAGCCTTTCAATGCATTTCAATGGGCCTTGGATCAAACCCACAACATGCTGCTTGTTTACTTTGGAGGCATTCTGAGGATAAAAGAATCCTTTCAATGATTGCTCTTTTTCCTTCAGTTGCTCCTCATGCCCCATGGCCCCATGCTGTTGGGCACCTACTTTGAGAGGCCAGTAGCTTGTGTACATTG
This sequence comes from Eubucco bourcierii, assembly GCA_013396675.1. Classification (NCBI taxonomy): domain Eukaryota; kingdom Metazoa; phylum Chordata; class Aves; order Piciformes; family Ramphastidae; genus Eubucco; species Eubucco bourcierii. Next base: position 4,074 of record VWZE01007085.1, on the reverse strand, counting down.
GAAAAGTTGTTTCACTCTTGTAGCAACGTTTAGTCCCCTGTGTAAGTAATGTGGACACTCGGAGGAAATGCCATGAGCTGTTTGACTTACTTAGAATCATAGAATGGTAAGGTTGGAAGGGATCCAACCTGGCCTTGAACACCTCCAGGGAGGGAGCAACCACAGCCTCCCTGGGCAACCTGTGCCAGTGCCTCACCACCTTCACTGTAAAGAACTTCCTCCTGATATCTAGTCTAAATCTCCCCTCTGCCAGTTTAAACCCATGTTCCTTTTCCACAGTCAAACACTCAGCACTGAGGTTCACCTTCAAGAAATACTTAGAGCTGAACTGGGAGATGAGGCTGTTTAGTTTGAGGAAGATGAGGCTGAGGGGAAACCTCATTGCTGTCTTACCACTACCTGAAGGGACATTGTGAAGAGGCTGCTGATGGTCTCTTCTCACAGGTAATGGGAGACAGAGTAAGGGAAAACGGCTTCAAGCTGAGACTGGAGAGGTTTAGATTGGACATTGGGAAAACGTTCTTCATGGAGAGGGTGGTCAGAGACTGGAGTGAGCTGCCCAGGGAGGTGGTGGAGTCACCCGCCCTGGATGTGTTTAAGGGTGGTTTGGATGTGGTGCTTAGGGATACGGTTTAAGGTGAATCTTGTAGAGTAGGGTTCTAGGTTGGGTTTGGTGATTCTGGGGGGCTTTGCCCATCTGGATGTGTCTGTGTGATTCTGTGTTAACTCATCTCCTCTAACAACAGAACCTAGTGACTTGCTTCCTTTCAAGCTTGAGATAGTTGTTCCCTGGTTATTTGTCCAGAGCTGCCGAATGTGCACTGTATATACACTTTGTTAGTAAAATGAGGCACTAATTGCTGTAGCCACTGATGATACATTGTGAAATGATGGGGTTTTAACTTGCTAGCTTGAGAAACTCAGTTGCCACAGATCTGCATCATTCCATGGTCCTGAGACTGCTGGCAACTTATTATCTGGATTTACAGTACCAATTTCTTTTCACCTCTTCTGTTTTCTGGGGCTGTTTCTTTCCACTGGTTTGTGACTCTCTCTCTACAAAAATTGGCCTGGAAAATACATAGATCTGCCTTGTAAGGCTCTGAACTGAACTCACCCATGGCAGGGGGAGTAAGACCTATTGACCTTATGTTGTGTAGATTCAGGCCCCAAATAAAAAAGGCAATAGGACCATAGTCTTATTGCAGCATGCCAGAGCAGTGGGGCTAGATGCTGGCAGTCTGGTTTAGGGGAGCTGGAGCAGATGCTGTGGTCCTGGAAAAGCATCAGTTGCCTGTACCATGTTGCTGATAATCTTTGCCAACCAGTGACAATGGGATGGGGCTCAGTTACTTTACAAAAGGATTTTGGTGTAAAACTTGTGTCAGTATTGGTGGTCTGGTGTGCCACATACTGAATGGACACAGAATCAGGTCCTACTCTGCTGGATTTATGCTCTGAAACTGGGGTTAGGGAGAAGCACAGAGGCATCCAAGGTGGGCTCTTGGTTTGTGTTTGATAAGATGCAGTGATCAAAACTGTCACCTGAGTATGTACTTAGGGAAGCACAAGTTCTTTCCTGGGTGTATACCCTTCCTGGGCTAGATGTGACCCATAAAGTCTAATCAAGGGCAGAGCATTGCTCTGAGTCATGATTTTTCTGGAGGCTACAGCATCTCGGGTTACTCATCCTGAGAGAATGAATGCACTGAGGATATAATTATAATAGTTAGACATTATTTCTTCTCCCTCTTTCAAAGATTCTTGTCAGGAGACTGATAGGTTTGGGTTGTTGTTTCTGTCTTCCTGGCCATATATATTATGCAAAATGCTGAAACTTTTACTATCTCATTTATGTTGCTTCTTACAGCACTGTAGATCTCTGCACAGTACTTAGGTTATGTAGTAATTCTACTCCATTTGCTGCAGATTAATGAGGCTATAAAATAATCGTAAAGCTGGGGCAGCCTTGGATTTTCATGTTCCTCACGTATTTCTATCTACCATGAAATACTTCATCCGAAAGTAATTACCTGACTTCTTCAGGCTCCCTTTGATACTCCTTACTGACTCAAAATGCAGGAGGCACCGCCTCATTTTTGGCCAGGACGGTACTGGGCTGATGCTGGTATCTGTGGTGGACCAGTGCCTGAGGGAAGCTGAGCAGATCTGGTATGCTTTGAGGAGCTTAATGCCACTCTGAGTGACACGTCAGCAGGGCCAGGGAAGAAACCCTTCTGCTTTTCAGGACAAACCAGTGGGGCTGGATGTGTTGTCCCCTAGAGATTCAGGCCATGGACCTCCAGGTTTTAAATCTGACTCCTCTGATAAGACCCTGAAGCATTTAATTGCTTGAGTAAGGTGATGGAGAAGAGAAACTACATCCATTACTAAATACAAGCCACAGAGAGGTGTGTGGCATTGCTCTGAGCTGCTCGGAAGCTACTGCAGCAGGGTCCATGTGGAAAGTGGAGGGAGCTGTGCTGATCCCTGAATATTTAGGCATGTAAAGTGGAAGCTTTGTCAGAGTGGTATGTCAGTACACAGAAGCTGTTATAATTTTGTTTCTAAAACTAGGATGCTGAAAGTATGTTGTCCGCTTTGGTTACTCTCCTGCCAGTCTGGGGCTGTTAGAGGTATGCAACCATTGAGACTGCAGGTGTAGAAAATGTGGGGTTATGCCTTCCTATCACTTATTTTTATGGCATGTGTCCCTTTGCTATGTAGTGTCTCAACCTGTGTTCTGCATAGGCTCCTTGTCTCTCTTCAGACTTGGGGAACCATCTCCATGGACTGGTTATTGAGAGTGCAGGCATGGTCAGAGTCAAAATGTGAGAGCAACCTGCTACAAATCTGAATATTGGAAAGGTAAGATTAGCAGCTTGGTGAGAATTCACTCCTGTTAGCACAATTACCAAAGGCAACTGTGCCCTCTCCTCTGTCCTCCCTGCAAATGCAGAGGCTGGGAGGTGTCTCCCTCTTGTAAGGCTGGCTGAGTGAATCACTTCCTTCAGCATCATTGTCACTACCCTGGTCACAGCCAGCTCTGGGCACAGCCCTCTCCAGGGAAGCTGCTGATGGTGATGATGTCTTTCTCTGTAGCTCTGAGGATGCCTCAGGTTTCCACCCTGTGTCCATTTGCTCTCTTGTTTCCTCCAGATGTGACTTGGGAGTAGCACTGAATGTGGGATAATTTCCTATGTCACTGGTGGTGACTCTCCTCCTCTCTGTGAAGGAAGCCCTTCCCACAAAGCAGAGAAGAAAAGGATGTGCCTCCAGACTCCTGCCCCATCCTGGAGTAGGGAAGGCTGTGTCATATTAGTCCCACAGACATCATGTCCTGCTGTAGTGTGTCCCTGGGGCAGGTCTCCATGCCTGGAGAGCTGCAGACAACCATTCTAGTGGCTGGGTAGATGAAACCTGCCTGCAGACCTCCATTAGTGAGAAAAGGCATAAAGGTGCAATTTGTCCAAAAGCATTTGCAGACTTCATGTGTGTGATTGAAACAAATCCACTTTCAGCTGGAGATAATTTTTTCCTTGTGTTTTTTTTTTTTTTTTTTAAATCCTTCTTTCCTCAGAAAACTAGGTTGATGTCCCCTTGTTATGCATCTCTTCTGTACAAACAGACTTCACAGGGCTGTAGGCTTCTACAGGCTTAGAAATGTGTGTGGTTAAACATAGAATCATAGAATGGTAAGGTTGGAAGGGACCTCAAAGATCATGCAGTTCCAACCCCCTGCCATAGGCAGGGACACTTCCCACTAGTACAGGTTACTCAAGGCCTCCTCCAACCTGGCCTTGAACACCTCCAGGGAGGGAGCAGCCACAACCTCCCTGGGCAACCTGTGCCACTGTCTCACCACCCTCACTGCAAAGAACTTCCTCCTAACATCCAGTTCCAATCTCCCCTTTACC
>VWZE01007084.1:381142-392740 GCA_013396675.1 Eubucco bourcierii | reverse complement strand
TGCAGAGCCCCAACTCTCTCAGCCTGTCCTCATAATTAACCGCAAGCAGTGTATTGACCACAAGAACCTTCTCTCCCAGTAAAATGTTTGTGTTTGCCAGTTAACCTCTTAAAGTGTTCCAGTTTGGCCTGTTCCCTGTGTATATAAATTTCCAAACCCTGCGTTTCAAACCTTGTAAATAAGCTTTCTGGCCAGATTTAATGTTAATAAACATTTTTCATAGATATTAACAATCTCTGCCTGGATATCAAAATTAATATTGATTATTAATTGTGCATCATTTGTAATAGGTAGCAAGACCAGAAGGTGGAACCACTTTGCATCTGAACAAGAGACTTCTCTGTGTTCAGATGTACAACAGGGTGATTTAGCACCAGCCCTGGCTTAGCTGCCTGATTTTGGCCTCTGTACAAGATGTCCTCATTAGAGTGCGTTCTCCTTTCACCAGAGGTTGACAGCTCCTGAATCTTCTTCCCAATCAGGCAAACAGGAAGTAATATTGTGCAGGTTTTCACCCAAACAGCATGTCCCCCAGGTACTTTGGGTCAATCAAATGTTTTCTTTTGCTCTCTTTTCCCATAGAAGATAAAATGGGGATGAAAAATTCACATGAAGTGAAATGACTGCAACTTCGTTTGAAAAATCATCAAAGCAGAACACTGTAACCTAAAAGTTACTTCTGAAAAGGGAGTGATCAAAACAGTACAGCCCTGATGTGTCAAAATAACATTTCCTATAAAAATTGCTTCGACAACATTTTTCTCAAAAGCTCTTCATTGCACCATTCCCAAAAGGACCATTCCTGGTGACAGCATGAAGAGATCATCCAGGAATTTTCTCCTCTTCTGATTCCTTTTAAGGCAGTGGCAATGTGCATTGGCCTCTCCATTTCTCTTCCTGTACTGCCTTTGAGACTTTCCGTCTTTTGTACAAAGGTCTCATTATTACTGCTGGCCATGGGGAGCATGTGTGTGAGACACACATCACAGAGCCTTGCAGACTTCACAGCTGCATCATGTTTGCCTGCAGCAACGGGGGACTGGTCTGAATCGCCACAGATGTCCCCAAGGTAGCAGTGATTTGTCACAAGTGCAGGCATGTGAAGGAAAGCAAGCCTGACGGGAAGGCTGAGCCCCACTTTTTGCCCCACATTCCTAAGCCCAACATGCATCTGCTAGCTGGTGCCCACATATGGAGCAGACAATGAGACAGGCTGGTGTGTGCCTATGAACTCACCAGCCTCACACTGAGATGTCCAGCACACAGGAGAAAAATATATAGGAAATGGTAGTTGGAGCACGATTGTGTGATCCCTCAGCTCAAGATAGTACACACTGAACTCCGTCCACACAAGCAGGATGGTACAGACCTGAACAGAGCATAATGAATGCCCTTCTCCATCATGCAGGTGTCACTTCTCCTGACTCAGATTCAATTACACTCGTGGAGCTGATTGCAGATTTCAGCCTACTCTTGCATATCAAGAGCATATTCAATGTTCCAGGGACTCGATGAAACAAAATGTCAGCATGCGGTCTTCCTTACAGCCCTTGGGTCTTGTTCATCCCTGGTGGAGCTACATAAAGAAGGAATTTGGCCTATTTTGTCAGATGCAGAGATATCTGTGGAATAGCATGTTCAATCCTTTATGTCAGGCCATCCATCTTTCCTCAGCAAAATGCATCTGTGATTACTTCTTCGTTTACTGGTAGTTGGTTGGTTTTTTTAAAAAATAGTGCATTATACAGTAACCCTCCAACAGGAGGAGGAGGGAATGAAAATGTCTAATGTGAAAGTTTATCTAGTCAAAGTAAAGTTAGGGAAGGCACTGAGCATCCCAGCTGTTGGTTAACCTGTAAATGAAAAATAATGAAGGCAGGGGAAAGGAATATTAAATGAAGCGAATGCTCGGGGGAATCATATCTCGGCTCATACACAGCTCCTGAGCTGCTGCAGGAGAAGAATGGGAAGGCTGGGCTGAGGGAGAGAGGATAACCAACATCTTCCCATGGAAAACGAGGGAAAACCTCAGCAGGGTTCAGGGAAGATGGAAAATAGCTCCTCTTACAAAACAGTCTAGTTCACATTCATCCCACATAACAGCAGTGAAGAGTTTTGCCCTCAAAAATAAATAGCAAAGCGAGTCCCACGCTCACATCCAGCTTAACCACACATGTAGCTGACATGCAGCCCTGTAAAGGTTGTTTCCTTTGCATGGAGCTCCTGCCTTCTTGTAAAGAAGGAGCTGTAGTATCAGGAAAGCTCCCACAGAGATGGAGTTGCAGATTGCTCTTTCTCCTCTAGACAGAGATCCTGTCTCTTGGGAACACACACTGGCTTTTTGCAGATACAGTCCCCTTCATAATTTATAACAGGCTGCCTCAACACGGTCCTTGGATGCTTTCCTTTTACTCAAACAGGCATACAAGATCCAGGACCAGCGCAAGGAACAGCAAATCCCATAGCAGGACACTCATCTGGTGGCAAAGGTGGGTCCTGACACATTTTTCTCTTGGTCCTGCTCTCTCCAGCTTCTCTGTGGGAGCTGATGCTGTGGGATCCATGTTGCATTGTCATGTAGGGAAGTAGAACCTCCTCTCAAAAGCTCTAAATTGGCTTCCAAGTCAACAGCCAATACACTTATGCAAAGAATGCTGAGTTGTAATGTGGGTCCCAGCTGGTTTTGGGGAACATTGTTCTGTTGGAAACCATATTTCACGGTATGTAACTGTGACAGGGTTTTCTGAAGGCCAAACATGTGGGAACACTTCTCACTTCCTGCTTGTTGCTCAGCACAGATTTACAATTTAATTGAACAAGTGAGAGAAAGAGAAGAAAATTTTATTAACGTTGCTCTTAATCATCAAAGCTTTCGCTGGGCATCACCTGGTTCTGCCAGCCCCACGACATGTACTAGAGGAGTGACAGGAGAAACATCCAGAGAGGAGAATAAATCAAGAATGAGGCAAATGATGGTCTCATTTGCTCAGAAGTAGCTCCATGACACAAGTAGTAATTCCATATTTATGTGGCTGCAGAAGCTCAGCTTGGCCCAGTGCCTTCTCGACACTGAACATTTTTCCTGCCTTCTAATCTTTAGGACCTTTCCCCAGCAAGTATCCCTTCAGGCTCCTATTTGTAATGTTTGCATGATATATCAGGAAACATCTCTAAAAAGAGACATCAATCTATGGCACGGAATCCTCTCTGGGAAATTATCTGCTGTGCTGCAGGCTGTGAAGGGGAGATCTGTTACCATTCAAGAGCTGTCCCATTCAAAAACTGCTGAAGCAAATAGCACAAATTCTCTGAATCAATCCTGAACCAAAGTCCCAGCCAATATCAGGGAGTCCTTTTCTGTTAGAAGAGCCTCTTCTCAGATAAGACTTCCACCCAAGGTTATCTGAACACTTGCAATCAAGTGGCATTCTGTGTTAACATTAATCCTGGTGTTCTGGCCACACTCCAATTCTAGTAACAATGTTCTGCCAACCTAAATTCCTTCAGCAGGACACAATTTTCTTCTTCCTTTTTGTCTTCCCTTTCTGGGTAGTTCATTCTGGTCACTGTAAGAGACTGACCATGTTCCACTCCAGCACTGACAACATTTCATTGATGGTCAGAGGGCTGGAGCTCCTCTCCTATGGAGACAGACTGAGAGAGTTGGGGTTATTCAGTCTGGAGAAGAGAAGGCTCCCAGGTGACCTCACTGTGGCCTTCCAGTGTCTGAAGGGGGCCTAAAGGAAAGCTGGGGAGGCTTTGCTGTAGGATGTCAGGCAGTGACAGGACTAGGGGGAATGGAGCAAAATTAGAAGTGGGTAGATTCAGATTGGATGTTAAGAAGAAGTTCTTCACCATGAGGATGGTGAGACGCTGGAAAAGGTTGTCCAGGTTGGTGGTAGAAGTCCTATCCCTGGAAGTTTTTAAACTAAAAAAATCCAGGCTGGATGTGGCTCTGAGCAATCTGATCTAGCGTGAGATGTCCTTGCCCATGGCAGGGGGGTTGGAACTGGATGATCCTTGAGGTCCCTTCCAACTTGACAATTCTATGCTTCTACGATTCACTCATGGAGAAATTGGTCTTTGAAGTGAGCAGGACCACGATCCCACAGAAAAACACAGTATTAATAACTTTCCAAACACTTTTGTTCTTTTAAACTCTGGTATCCATTTAGAATGTAAAGCTAGAATACTACTGAGATCCCCAAGAAAGATTATCAGCAACCCCAGCAATCAGAACAGAGAAGTGCATTTTAAGTTGTAATCAATACACTTATGACACAAATGAAAGGGAAATGTTATATAAAGATTTTTTTTTTTTTTCCACTGGGGAGAGCCCTGACAGGCAGTTATGGCAGTGAGGAAAGGAAGTCATCCAGATGGACTCTCTGTCACACTAATGAAGCCATCTCATAACTGTAACAGAGACCTCATGTATCTGCTGTGACACTTAGCAAATCCGGGCATGAATAAATAACCAAAGTCCAATTGAATTAACCTCCAGCTGATCAGCACTACTAAACAAATTATCCTAAACTCTGAACAAGATTAGAAGGACTGGCACAGGCCAGAATCATGTGGCAGGAGTGTTAATTCAGTTTAACAAGTTTAAACCTAATCCCCCAGCGTTCTCTGATCTCAGGGTTTCAGGGTAAACTGGTTCCAAAACGCTCTTGGAAGAGATAGGAAAGGAGGTTGACATGAAGTTAGAGCAAAAACATGAGCACAGCCTAGAGTCGCCTAGAGAAACAGAAGAATTGCAAGTGCAGGGCAGAGAAGGACTTAGGCAGATCATTTCTTACAGAGACAGAAGAGAGCAGGAAAATGACACTGATTTCCTTATGGAATATTCCAACCTCGCTTCCAGGAAGAAACTTTACAAGTTGATAGCATATCTGCTTCTCTTGATTGTCATGTTTCTTGTACAGCAGCGTGAGATAAATGCCTGTGAAATAAGGGACAATATTTTAATGCCATTTCCTCTGTTCTGTAACTGCATTTCCCTCCTAAGAACACATTTGTACTGTCCATCAAATGCACAATTCAATCAACATGAACTTCAGTTCATTACTTAGCATGGCACTAACAAACAGTTTCAGTGCTTCCTTCTTTTTATGTTGACTCATAAAATAATTTATGTGGTCAGTTAATCTTTAACTTTAGACTTCAGCTTTAACAGACAGTACTTTGCAGGTTTCTGAAATGCTAAATCTGCTCTAAAAAGAAAATATTTACTCTGTTGCTCTCTAGAGAGAGGAGGGGGATGTGGTAAACTCTACAAGCGTTCTGAAACAGAGATCACTGGGATTTGAAGCACTTCTGAATACAAATTCTGCAGCACATGCATGTGGCTCACAAAATCTTACAAACCACAATACTCCTCTGCAAGGTATTTCAAATATTCCCTCATAGTCCTTCCATATGGCTTTCAGTTCCATAAGTTCTCAGAGAGAGAAGTGAATCAGGTTAGCACAGACAGATGAAGACTGAGACCCACTGAAGAGTAGCTGTCTTTTGCCTTGTCATGGTTATGTCCTTCTGCAGATCTGACCTTGATACTTTATTGTGATCTACAGCATAACTCACGTTTTATGTGTGAAACTTCAGCACCTGAGAGGGTTCTGGTTTCGACTAGATGGTGAAACACTCAAAATACTCTAAAATAGGAAGCATTTCCACAACCTCCACCTTCAACATGTTCGAAGAACTTAAAAATCAGATGGGGCCAATCTTCATCTAATACTCAAGAGCAGTTTGCAGCACCCATGAATCACTGTGTTGTTGTTTCCTCAGCAAGGCATGGAGTTGCCCACTCTGTTGGGAAACGCCTCCACATTTCCATGTATTTAAGTTCTGCAAAATTGATACCTCCTGCAACACAGAAAGTTTCGTTACACAACCCTCCAAATCGAATCATGGCCCTGTCTGCTTCGTACTTTGCTGTTATTTATGCAGTATACAAATGAAAAGTAAATATTTATTCTCATTTTCCACTGTGTGCTCTGACTGATACCTCTCACAGTTAACAGCAGCATTATGAACTGCAAATGATGATACATTGTCAAAGTTGAAACCATTCGGTTCGACGCCTCACACATTTTCAAATATTCCCAGTGCAGTTTCATAACTGTCTGGAACATAACAAGAAAATGGATTTTTCCTCTTTCAACTCTGTAATAATGAACAACTATTAGAAACACTTTATTATTTCCAGAGTTTGAGGGATCAGTGGCCACAGAGAAAATATGCCCTTTTCAACCAAGTTTTTAATTGTTTTCCCACTTGAAAGAGGAGCTAATTTATTACCGGCAGTGCACAAGACATTTGTCTCATTGAGATATATCATTTTAACTAGGGGTGAATTCTGGACAACAACACTGTTTAATTTGCTGCCACAATTAAGTGATTTATACAACTGACTGCACTATTAGTGTCATACTAACACTGCCTATTCTCGTGGTGCTTCTGCAAGAGCCGTGTCATTATTTTCTGTGATTTCACACTTCTTAGGGACAGAGTGCTATGAGTTTTGTTCTTAGAAGCCATGCCACAACTCTTTTTACAGCCCACTCCATTTACATGCTGTCTTTCACCTGACAGACCACCAGCAGCACCTGAAAAACTCCTGCATAAGCTATAGTCAGCTTCATGGCAATTACTGCTGTCTTTACTGATCCGTGGAAATAATTTCTTTAGCTATTTCAGTAATGCAAAGCCTCTGCTGTTCACAGGGTGGATCTGGTGATGGATGATACCATCCACAAGCACTGCCATGGTCATGATCTATGTAGGGCTGTTATTTGACAAATGAAAATTATGTAAACAGCACTCAAACTCAGTCTTGCCTCATGATGGCTCTGTCTGCTCCACACCCCCTGGCTATAGCATCCAATACAGCCAGCTGTTATCTCATGATAAATATTGGGAGATAAAACGATCATTAGACAGCACCAGGTTGACTGCATGATGTCATCCTGACTCTTTCAGGTAACTGAAACTCTTTCATCTATCTCAGGTGGTCTGCAGCTATTCTGGAGAATGGATTTAACACATTTCAAGGATGCATTTTTCCTTTCAGTGGTTGTTGAAATGATTTCTGGCTTTTTTTTTTTTCCAAAGAAATTAAGAATTTGCTGAGTTTAAAGGTACCAAACAGAGAAAAACTATTGCTGCTGGAGATCAAGCACCCCAGAAACTGTTCTAAGCAATGTCCTTTTGTAGGTGTAACTTGGCTCACTCTTGCCAGGGTCTGAAATCTCAGCAGTTGCCCCCCTTCTGAAATTCTCCCTGAGCACCAAAGTTGCTCCTTTATCATTCCAGCACCATGAATTTGAAGTCCTCCTTCCCCAGCCTGCACAGCATCTCAGAAAACACAAATGACACAGCATAACAAAGTCCTACAAGGGCTGGAGTACTCCTCTATTTATAGATTGCTAAATCTGACTTTAAAAAAAAAATAAAACAACAACAACAAAAAAAACCCTTCCAAGGAGCTCCAGTCAGATTGCTACCTAGATGTTTCTAGGCCCAGCCAGAGTGTGCTGGCTCACTGCCATGGTTTTAAATCATACCCTGCACGTTGAGATTTCCCAGGAAAATATGCTACTGTTTATGTGTGGGGAGTTATTATTTACACAAACATCAATGAACATTCCCATGCTGTTTCCTCACTAAGTTGCAAATGCAACAAAACAACAGCATGACCTGACAGTCTGAGGCATGCAAAGACATTCAGTGTTTCCATTTCAGATGTGCAGCTGAGTGCAGCTCACCAGGAAAAAGAACAATTTGGGTTTGACCATCATTGTTGTGTCTTCTTAAAAGGTTATGGTTTTTTTCCAGCTGATTTCTACATTGGGGATGAAAGAATAAATAAAATGCAAAGGTTTAATCAACAAGTAAACAGCTTAGAGTGGTTCTGCAATGCCTGATTCATTGGTTTGGATTTCCTCTTACTCGCACCTTGAATGAGATAAGAGATGTCCCATACAATAAGAGATGTGTAGATGACTTCAGAAAGAAGCAGACCTCTTAGACTTGTCTTTCAGAGTAAGAAATGGTACTGTTCCTTGTCCTGGGGAGCACAGAAAAGAAACCAATGCACAGGAAAGCCAGAATCCCCTTGCCTGCCTTCAAACTCTGAGCACATCAAATGAAAGCCTCAGAGCTTTAACCCCGAGAATGCTGCTCAGTTATCACCTAATCCTGGACATGACTAGCTCCTCAGTTGCTCACACCTTAATCTAGCTCCTCAGTTGCTCACACCTTAATCTAGCTCCTCAGTTGCTCACACCTTAATCTCAGGCTTCCCACTAAACCTGATGTCCCATTTCTGCCCCACGTGCAGAAGGTTTGGCACTTCCATACTCACGTCAGGCTGAGATCTAGACATTAGGAGGCTTATCTTCTGCCTGTGGACAGCTAAGTTCAGGGATATGTTTTCACTTTGCACCAAGGAGTAGCGAAGCCTCTCTCAACTGGCTGCAGAGAGAGTGAGCCAGGGAGACCTGACTTCTGGAGCTGAAGCTAGTCTTTGAGAACTGCTCCTAATGTGCTGCTCTACCCACATCCCCGAGCACCTCAATTCAGTAGCATCTTCTGAACACCACCTCTGCCAGATTCTGTTTAAATGCAGTGGGAACTGCTTGAAAGCACCAGGAGGTGGATTTCTGCCATCCCTCCCACTCCTTTGACACAGCAGCCCCATGGAGAGAGCACTCACAAAAGGCCACACCACCCACAGCCCCTGACCTTGCTGTGACATTAATAAGGAGAAGAGGAGCACTCTGATATTGTCTGGCCAGGGAAATGTACTTAAAGGCAGCTCTGCTTCAAGCACCTGATTTATAACAATGGTCAGAATAATTCTCAAGCAGCTCCCGCAACAGGGAGCAAACTAATTCCTTTCCTCTCTCCTTGGCTGCACAGCCCAGAGCCCAGCTGCACCTGAGGTTCCAGCTCACAGTCTATATTCTGCATCATAAAAGATACAAGAGAGAAATCTAAACTAGAGAAGTAATAACCCGTAAACTAATAAACCAACCCAGCACTCTGATAGCTAGGTGCTCCCAAGAGCAGGGATTATTAACAGATGTCCTGAAACACTGTGTCTAGCTTTTGAGAGAACTGGGAAACATTTCTGATGCTCTGTAGATCTTTACCCATTTGGAACACAAGATCAGTTCAGACAAATGCAAAGATCAGTATTATAAAAGCCAGTCTACATATACACAAGCACTTAAACAGTTTATAAAGAAGAGTAGTAAGAAACTACTCAAATAAATAATAATAAAGGTATGAAGGTGCAGTATTATGGGCAGTTTTTCTTGTCAGAGTATGGGGCTGCACAGTCATTGATTTTCCTCTGGTAATTGAGATAGTGACATGCACAACTTATGTTTCCTCAGCAGCAAGTGCACAGGAGTGAAAGAAAGGATCCTGAAATCCTGCAGAACCTCCAGCAGAGGATTTGATGGCTCTCAACTACTGTCTGTCTCGATTCTTTATTTCCCTCGGAACATAAAATGGGGGCTATTAATAATCTGTTATGTCAAAAGAGAGTTTATGAAGCTGAAGGTAATAGTGCTTGCAATGTGATTAGAGATCTTTGGAGAAAAAGTGCTAGAGAAGAGTGAGTGTAAGTAGGGGTATCTGTGCTTCTGAGCCAGAACATGCTGGGAGGCAGGTGGCAGACAGACCTCTCAGGAAAGGTCTCATCATCTGTCACTGCGTCCATTCTCCAACCTCCATCCTCTGCCTCAGTCACACAGACAATAGGAGCCTTTTCCTTAGCTCTTATTTTTTAAAAAAACATGTTTACTTTCAGTGATGAAGATTCAGTGCTGTTAACTCCTGCTCTCTGCTTTCTCGAGTTTCCTACATCCCAGCTCAGCTCCATGCCGAAGAGAGAGAGACAATTGATTGAAACTGCTCAAGATAACTCATCCCAAACTAAATCAAAACAGTGAAGCACAGTGTTTCCATGGAAATCTGAACCAGAGTGGACTCTCTGTCCTTCTGCCATGTAAAAAAAATAAATAAAATTGAGGCTGGCAAGGATGCCAGGAAGAAGCTGGACCTCTGCATTATCACAGTATCACAGTATCACAGTATCGCAAGGGTTGGAAGAGACCTCAGAGATCATCAAGTCCAACCCATCACCACAGCCCTCAAGATTAGACCATGGCACTAAGTGCCATGTCCAAACGTGCCTTGAACGCCTCCAGGGACGGTGACTCCACCACCTCCCTGGGCAGCCCATTCCAGTGACAAATTACTCTCTCAGTGAAGAACTTCCTCCTCACCTCCAGCCTAAACTTGCCCTGGCGTAGCCTGAGACTGTGTCCTCTTGTTCTGTCACTGGTTGCCTGAGAGAAGAAGGTAACCTCCTCCTGGCCACAACCACCCTTCAGGTAGTTGTAGACAGTAATAAGGTCCCCCCTGAGCCTCCTCTTCTCCAGGCTAAACAATCCCAGCTCCCTCAGCCTCTCCTCACAGGGCTTGTGCTCGAGGCCTCTCCCCAGCCTCGTTGCCCTTCTCTGGACACGTTCAAGTGTCCCACGTTCAAGGGGCCCAGAACTGGACACAGTACTCAAGGTGTGGCCTGACCAGTGCAGAGTACAAGGGGAGAATGACCTCCCTGCTCCTGCTGGCCACACTATTCCTGATGCAGGCCAGGATGCCATTGGCCTTCTTGGCCACCTGGGCACACTGCTGGCTCATGTTCAGGCGGGTGTCAATCAGCCTGATTAACATTAACACCTGATCAATCAGGTGTTTATGTGAAATAAAATTACTCTCCAGAGAAAGCAAAGCAGGGATAAACTCCTTTATGTGTCAGGAAGCTTTAGTAACAAGAACTGCTACTATCTCAGAATCATAGAATCACAGAATTAACCAGGTTGGAAAAGACCTTCAAGATCATCAAGCCGAACCCATCACCTAACACCTTCTAATTAACTAAACCATGGCACTAAGTGCCTCGTCCAGCCTCTTTTTAAATACCTCCAGGGATGGGGACTCCACCACCTCCGAGGGCAGCCCATTCCAATGCCAGTCTCTCTTTCTGTGAAGAACTTCTTCCTAACGTCCAGCCTAAATCTGCCCTGGCACAGCACAAGGCTGCATCCTCTTGTTCTGTCACTGAGTGCCTGGCAGAAGAGACCAACCCCCGCCTGGTTACAATCTCTGTCAAACGGGCAAAAGAAGAAAGAGGAATCCTGTTGGGTCGGGTTTGTTTGGGTTTTTTTCACAGACTGTTTGCCAGATTGCAAGGAGTGCCGAAAAGGTATCGCTATGCCTCTCTGAATGAACCACAAGACTAACCTGCTGAATTAAAAGGTTTTCCGTGGATCTCTGCTGCTCTCTAACGGTGCCTTAAAGGATTCTCAGCACGAAGCTTCCACGCTCTTTCTGGAGTCAAGTTTTGTTAAAACTTTCAAATACAAACCAAAATATTTATGATGTCCCTATGAGATGTTACCTGAACAGATAACCCACAACTGCAGGTAGCTACTGCTGCAGCCAAAGGTGGGATAATTTGTGTGGTGGGAACGATGGTAACAGAGAACCGACACATGGAAGCGAAGGCTTGGAGAG